>CATIWR010089661.1:0-34742 GCA_949677035.1 Omphalea diandra | reverse complement strand
ACTCTTCTCTCTTTTGTCCTCTTTATCAATTCCTTGGTTCTCCTTAAGAGCATGGCTAGCTTTTCTCCTTCTTTGTCACTATCCTCTTCACTTAGAATGTGTCTACTTGTTGAAGCTTTGAGACCCATGGTTCTTTTTTCTGGTTTTTCACCTTAGCCCCTTAGCATCTTCATCTGCTCATCTTTTTGAATGGCTAACTCATGAGTCAAGAGCTTGCCAATGAGCACATCAGTTGGGACCTTTCTAATCTCTGGATTAGACTCTTGAATGTTGCACACCCTAGCCTTAAATTTGTCAAGATGAAGAGTTTTAAGGATTTTGGTGTTTACTTCATAATTCGTAAGTGCTCTTCCAAACTTCTTCATATTGGTCATTTTCGTGATGTTTTCATTGTCCTTCATCATGAAGAGTTCACATTCGGTGACATACATCTCCAAACGGCTTGACTTGACTAAGGTTGTGCCTTTATGGTAGTTCTCTAGAGTCTTCCATATGGCATGCGTAATTTGACAATGTTGCACTCTCCTAATCTTTTCTTTCGAAAGCGAGCTTAAGAGAATGGTCATTGCCCTCTTATTCTTGCCATTAGACTTTCGGTAAGCTTCAACCCATTCATCCCTTGGGAGTAATTCTTCATTGTCATCCATAACTCTTGTAGGAGGCTTCCATTCCTTGATTACCACATCCCAGAGGTCCACTACATCTGTGTCAAGATAGATCTCCATCCTATACTTCCAATAAGTATAGTCAGTTTTATCAAAATATGGCCTTAGTTGTGAGTGGTTTACTTCTTGTGTCATGATCTTGTTTCATCCAATGAAGGTTTGATTTGTGAAAACTTTGCTCTGATACCACTTATTGTCCCTAGGCACTAAGAAAGGGGGTTGAATTGGTGTATAAAAATTTCAACAATAAGAAAAAGGGGAGCAAAAAGAGTAAAAGAGAGACAATTAATTTATAGTGGTTCAGGTATAATTGACCTTACGTCCACTCTCCAATTAATTAATTGGGTATTTCACTATCTTAAGGTGTTTTTAAGCTCACACCCAACTTATACAACTTGTATTTTGATGGCTAACACACAACCTTACAACAATATATTTTTAGGCTACCACACAACCTCACTCAAGTGTTTCACTAGGCTCACACTTAAACCTTTCTTGAAGTGTTTTTACTGGCTAAACACTATAACCTCACAACTTGGTGTTTAATGCTCACACCTAACAATTACACTTTCATAAAGAAAATGAAGAAAATGAGTAGCAAAAATTGAGAGCTTTAACCACTTGTAATAAATTCCTTAGCAACCTTATTTATGGTTGTTTGGTAGTGTATTTATAGCCAAACTTCACCAAAGAGACGTTGCAGATCATAGCACATCAAATCTTTGAGACATGCTTGACAGATTCTGCATTAAATGCTTGTCAGGATGAAATCGCGGTCGCTACTGCATTTCGCGGTCGCGAAATCCAAATTCTTCAAGGGAAACCCTGTTTGTGTCTAACGGCTAGTCCACGTGGCAGCTTCTTATTAGTTCACCAAGAAAATATATTCGTTGTCTTTTACCTACTTTCAGAAGTCACGGTCGCGAGTTTTTCTTGCACAAGCCGCGACAGAGGACACGAATCCATCTGCCAAAGTGGTCATTTTTCTTCCTCAAGATTCGCGGTCACTACCAGCAAGATGCCTCCGTGAAATTTGACTTCCAACAGTCTTCTAGAACACTTGTCAAGTTGTGCTTGTGGACTTGCTTCCCTCTTGGGTTACTTTGAAATTCGCAGTCGCGACTAGAGCGTGACTTTCACCGCGAATTCGTCTGTCACATTTTGGCTTCTTCTTTTCCATAGGTCGCGGCTGAGAATGGTTCCGCGATTTCGCTTGCTTGAATTTTAGAATGCCTTAACATGAGTCGCAGTCACGAATCCTAGATTGCGGTTGCGATTTACATGTCACTTTGGAGTTTATCAACTCCTTTCATTTCTTCTTAAGAGATTTATTTATTTCTGCAAAAACAACACTTATTTGAAATATTAGTGATGATCAATCTACTTTGTCAAGATCAAAAGAGGTTCTAGACTTAGGATTAACCATCCTAGTCCAACAATCTTAATTAATCTCATGTAGTTGATTTTTTACATATTTCTTAGAAATTGTTTATTCTAAATAGTTTTAAAATTTTATTATTTAAAATAAAAAATTAAATTTATTAAAAGATAAAAAGAATTTTCCTAAAAAAAAAATGAGAGATTGAGAGGTTTTATAAATTAAAAATTAAATTAGAATTCATCATACAAAAATAAATAATAAATTAAATTAAATAAAAATTAAATTGAATTGAATAAAAAAAGGTATCATATTAATTAAACTCTAAACTTAATTTTAGATTTGATTGAACAATTAAAAAAGTATAAAAGTCAACTGAATCTAAATATACACTTTACTAAATTCTAAATCTAATTTAAGGTATTATTAAAAATAATTCGTCAAATTATAGTGTAATTGATTGAATTTGAAAATTTGGATATGATTGAAAATCATATAAATGTTTGAATTTTTTGGGTCATTAAACTAATTTTTTACCATAATTTTTAAATGATTTAATATATAAAAGAAATTTACCACTAGTTTATTTATTTTTATAATAATTGTGATAAATTTGATTTTTATCATGATAAACTGACATATTAAGATAAAATTAATTTTATCACATAAATTTTATTATAATACATAAATTTTTTTGCAATTAGTAATTTGTTATAATTAAACATTATATGTTTGCTTGTAAGTTAGTTTAAATTTTGATATATAACTTGAATATAATTCTATATAAACTTAGGTCAATTGTTTGTTTTCATTATATATAGTAATTTGCTTCAAAAATAAATTATATTTACTTATTATGTGTTTAAATAAAAATAAAATTTTTAATTAAGTATTGTTTTATATAAAATTTGACTAAAAATAATTTTTAAGAGAAAATCATTTTTTTCTTAACAAATTATGAGAAAATATAACATAAATAATAAATAAAAATTTAAATGCACATTTACAAATTGAAAAATAAATGATCTAAACCCACCTGAAACCCGAGTGACCGACCCGAAAATAACCCGCATCGATCCGTTTGCCACCTCTAATCCTACCCCTACCTACCTATTAGCATCCTTATACCCAAGAAACATCCTACCCATACCTACCTATTGCCATCCTTATACCCAAAGCCTCTTCAACATTGACAATAAAAAAAAAATTGCACATCCAAATAAAATTAAAGAGGTCGAAAAGCTCAAAAAATGAACAAAAAAGGAGAAAAAAAAATGAATATACCGATTGAAAAAAGGCATGTAATAACAAGACTCATAAGAGAAGAGAAGAGACGCAAATATAAAAAATAAAAGGAATAAAGGCAAGACATTGATAACGACATTTATAAGGAAAGCGAAGAGAAGCCAGCTACAAAGAAGGAAAAGTTACAGACGTTTAGTTTCTTTAGTTTTTATAGTATTTTTTTAGGTCTCGTTTGGATTGATGGATTATGAATAAGAGATTTTAAATAATCCATGGATTTAACCAAAATCTATTGTTTGCCAAGTTAAACTCATATAAAAATCCATGGATTTAGGAAAAACCCTCACCTATCAATATCCTTCATTTTTTAAGGATTTACTTTCCCACCTCCTAGGTAGGAAAGTTCAAAATCCACCATTTTAACTTCATGAGGGATTGTTATTTTTTTTTTATTTCAAGATTGTCCCTTATAAATTTATAATATTCAAAAATTATCCTTAATCTTAAGTAAGATATATATATATATATATATATATACACACACACACACACACACACACACTTGTAATTGATTAACTAGAATGGTAAAATTGAAAAATATTTATTGCATCAATAGATCATAGTTATTGAACCAAACATGAGTGCAAGAGATATTAGACCATAAATCCATTGATTTTACACTCTAATCCAAACAATGGAATTCTCACAATTTATGGATTTCACAATTCACGGATTTAAAAAAAAAAATTCATAGATTGTAGAATCCATCAATCCAAAATAACAAAAATTTGCCAAATGAGTATATACCTCAATCAAATTCAAAAAATTTATCAAGGACTTGCGACATTTGCAAATTATCTTCTCTTTACTTCAAGTCACACACACACACATATATATGTGTGTGTGTGTGCATATATATATATATATATATATATATATATATATATATATAGAGAGAGAGAGAGAGAGAGAGAGAGAGAGAGAGAAATGAGTTTTGAATAATATTTTTAGAATCAAAATAGAGTGATTAGTTGAATTGATAAAACTGAAAATCAGTCAATGGTTTGATTTAGTTTAGTAATCAAAACTAATTGATGGAAAACCAATCAAAAAAAAAATTAATTAAATTCAAAAAATTTAATTAAAATAAAAAAATCAGATAAAATTTATTTAATTTAAAATTATATCATTTCATAAAAAATTTTAAAATTTTTAAAATTATAATATTTTACTCAAAATTCAAATATTAAATTTTTTTATTATTTGATTATATTATATTTTTCTAATTTTAAATATTATTTATATATATTTTTCAAAAAAATAAAAAAAATTGATCAACTGAATTACATCGATTAAACTAATTGAACTAATCAAATTAAAAACTAGTCAACTGATTGATTCGATTTCTGATCTAGTTTTAAAATATTGATTTTTTACTTAAACTAAGAAAGTGAAAACTTACCAAACGAAAACACAGTTAAATGCGACATAGTCGATGATGAATCAGGTCTCTCTTGAAACATGAAGTTTTCTCTTTAGTTTAGGGCTCACTTTGTCAAACCTTGATCTAGATTTTTCCTCTTTTTATGTCATTTTTTCATGTTTTGTTTAGTAAAATTTTCTTGTCATAACGTTTTCCTTTTGTATATTCATCTCATTCAATTGTATAGTTTCTTTCATTTTTTACTTTGTGTCTTCATTTTGTTTTCATAAACTCTTTAGGGTTACTTGTTCGAGTCTCTTGAATAGCCTTGATCAATACAGAATATGTTGCTTTTATCATGGCAATTGGACTAGAAAACTTATGGAACTAATTTTCTCTGACAAAGGTTGAAGAGGAGGTGGTTGAATTTGGGAATGATGAGGGAAGTTTGAGGGTTGAGGGGGAGCTGTGTGCGATGGGGAGGATTGTTTCAGATAAGCTTTGTTTGTTCAAGGTTTGTCGAAAGTACTTGAAAGTGCATGGAAACTACCTAGAGGATTCAAGATTGAACCAATTTTGGCTCAGTACTTTATGCATGAATTTAAAGCTAAGGTTGATAAGATGAAAGTGCTTAAGAATGGACCATGGCATTTTAATAAGCATTTGATCATATTAAGGGAGGTAGATATTGAAGCTCAACCTTCTAAAGTGGTGCTGGACACTTGTATTTTTTTGCTTTAGAATTTGCAATTTACCACCTAATAGGCATTACAAGGATGTAGTCTTAAAGATTGGAACTAAAGCAGGAATAGTTTTAGAGCTAAAGGAAATTGATCTGAGTTCGTGGGGTAAGTTTGTTCGTGTTAGAGTGGAAGTAAATGCTAATAAGCCTTTAGTAGAGGGAACAATAGTAAATAGTCTTGGAGAAAGAGTTTGGCTTTACTTTTCAACATGAAAAGTTAGAAAATTACTACTGTTAGTGTGGAATGTCGGATCATATAAAAAATAAATGCGTGGAAAAACCAAATGTATTACCAAAGGAAAGGTGGCCATATGATAAAATTTTAAGGGCTTCTTTAATTAAAAGTGTTATTAGAAACTCATTTAACAAAATGGCGAGTGGTGTTTATCAAAAGGGAAGAAGTAGTGTGGTTGATGAAGATGAATCATGTAGCAGTGGTGTTCATCATTGGTTACAGTTTCAACAATATACTGAAGGTAATATGAGCACTGGAAGGGATTATTAAGATAATTCATATGGTGGACGTGCGCATTTAATTGCTTCGGGATCTTCAAAATCTGTGTCCAATTTGATGGTGAATAAAACCAATGATGTGTTGGCTAAAAATAAAGGACAAAATAATGATTTGGTTAGGTTGGAACATGAGTAGCTGAGAACGCTAATGTGGAATTGAGTGGGGATAATGTTGTTAGTGCTCTTAATTCTCCTAAGGTTGTTTTTTATGCAACGTCAGTATAAGAATGTGAAACTAATAGAGTTGTTCAACAAAAATAGAATATGCAAAATGGAAAAAATGTATAGGACTAGTTTGGGATATATTAAGAAGAAGTGGAAGCGAGTGAGAAGTAAAAATTCAAGTGGGCAGTTCACTTCAGTTCTAGTACTGGGACGAGTTGATTGGAGTTGGATGGAAAAAGGAAGGGGTCTGAGATGGGATGGGAACAATGTATTGATCATTTGCCAGATGCTCAAAGAAAAAATGTTAGCTCAATTGTTATCTCATCATCTTTGATATCGACAAAGGCTGCTTTACAACCCTGCCGAGAGCCATGAGTATCCTTAGTTGGAACCTTTAGGGACTGGGCAATCCTTAGACAGTACGTGCACTTAAATTTTATAATCATGATTATTGCTTGGATTTTGTGTTCCTTATGGAGACAAAGTTGAATAATAGTGATTTAATAGTTTGCAGTTATCTTTTTAGTCAATTTAATTTTTTTATAGTGTAGTCTAGAGGTCGTAGTGGTGGTTTTTGTTTAATATGAAGAAAAAGTATTGATATATCTATTTTATCTTTTTTTTTTTAAATCACATTGACTATTCTGTTGTATTGTTTGGGATGGTAAAATTACAAAATGGAGGGTACTAGGGTGTATGAGTTTCCTAAGTCCATGTTAAAAGGTAAGACTTGGGGTCTTTTGATTCAACTAAAAACCAAAAGTACTCTCCCTTGGTTATGTTTTGGGGACTTTAACGAGATTCTTTTTGAATTTGAAAAAAAAAAAAGGGGTATAATAAATGCATGAAGGCTTTTAGGAATGTTATGGATTGATGTAATTTTCATAATTTGGGTTTTAAAAAGGCAAATTACACTTAGGATAATGGTAAGAGGGGTGAGTGTAACATAATGGAAAGACTTGACATATTCTTTACAGGTGATAGTTGGATTGATTTATTCTCGATTTTTTAAGTTAGGTACTTGATTAGATTGGCTTCTGATCATTGTCCAATCTTTCTAGATCATGCTAATGTTAGAGATGGGGGAGGGAAAATGGATCGACCTTGGGGATTTGAAGTTATGTGGGTAAGAGATGAAAGTTGTGTTGATGTTGTTAGTTCAACTTGGGGTAGTGGAAGTGAGGTATTGATGCAAGATAAAATTAGTTATTGTGTTGTGGTTTTTAAGAGTTGGAGTAAAGAAGTTTTTGGTGATGTTAGGAAGTTCATTAAAGAAAAGAGTGCGACTCTTTATCGTTTGTACATTAGGTAGCTCTAGAAAGAGATTGATAAGTTATTGTTGAGAGATGAGGTGATGTGGAGGCAGAGATCCAGGGCAGTCTAGTTAGCGAAAGGAGATCAAAATACAAAGTTTTTCCATTCAAAAGCATCTGAAAGGAGACGACGTAACATTATTACCCAAATTCGGGATGCTAATGGAAATTAGAGATATAGGAAGGATGAGATTAAGATGGTGGTGACTGATTATTTTCATGGTCTCTTTTTCAAGTTCTTCTATTAATGTGTTTAATGCAGTTTTAAATGAAATTGATTTTGAATTAGATGAGGTTATGATAGAAACCTTACAGGAACCTTACTTAGCTAATGAAATTATGCTTTGAAAAAAAATGCATCCTTGCAAAGTTCTTAGACCGGATGGTATGCTTGTACTCTTCTTTAACTTTTTTGGGCATGTTATTGGTTATGATATTGATGATTATGTGTTTAATTTTTTGAACTCTAGGGTCATGCCTTATAGACTCAATTACACGTATGTCACTCTTATCCCTAAAATTAAAGTCTCTGGGTCTACGAAGGATTTAAGGCTCATTAGCTTATATAACATGTTATATAAACTCATTTCTAGAGTCATTGTCAGTCGGTCGAAAAAGGTGTTACTATTTGTTATTAATGATTGACAAAATGTCTTTATTCCTAATAAATTAATTGCAAATAATGTTACCATTGGTTTTGAACTTTTTCATGTTATGAAAATAAAAAGAAGGAGAGAAGGGGTTATATAGCTTTCAAATTAGATATGAGTAAAGCTTATGATAGAGTCCAATGGGCTTATTTAAAAAAGCTTATGGTCAAAATGAAATTTCCTACAAAATTTTTCAAATTAATTATGTCATGTGTTTCTTCAGTTACTTTCTCTTTTGTTATTAATGGTTGTCCTAAGGATTTTTTTTGTGTCGAATAGACGACTCCATTAAGGAGATCCAATTTCCCAATATTTATTTGTGATTTGTGTAGAGGGATTTTCCTCACTTATTAGACATGTAGTTGGAAGAAGACAGATCCATGGCTTGGGGTGTGCAAGCAAAGTCCCATTATTACCCATCTTTTCTCCGCTGATGATAGTATATTGTTTGCCAGATCTAATTTGGAAGAATGTAAGAAGTTAAGTCAATCATTGATTCTCATTCCCAAATGTCAAGACAATTGATAAATTTTTCAAAGTTAGAAATATCTTTTAGCAGTAACGTAGAGCAAGAAGTCTATGACTAGATTATTGTTAAGCTAGGAGTGAATGAGGTTGCTCATCATCAATGACATTTAGGGCTTCCTCAGATGATTGGTCAATCAAAGAAGGTTATTTTTACTTTTATTAAGGAGAGGGTGTGGAAAGTTGAAAGGGTTATCAAAGGCAGATAAGGAGGTATTAAATTGCCCAATCCATTCCTACATATGTTATAAGCTGCTTTTCTATTCCTAAAACGCTTTGTGACGAGATTGAGAGAATGATTTCTAGATTCTAGTGGGGCAATCTTAATAATAATAATAAAAAAAAAAATGCATTGGGTTAATTGGAATAGGTTTTGTGATTCTAAGAGCAATAAAGGTCTTGGCTTTAGGGATCTGAATTGTTTCAATATTACTTTACTAGCAAAACAAGGTAAAACCCAAACTTCATTTGCTCTGAAGTTAGAGCATCTCCAATAGTGTTGTTTATTTTAAAGAATAATTTTTGCATAATAAGGAGCATTTTGACGAATCTTTAAATATAGAGTCAAGAAATTTGTACAACTCTAATAGACTCTTGATATTTTTAGTCTTCATTTTGTTTTATCCAATAAACATTGATGCTTAGTTTTTTCAATAAAATCAAATGGTTGTTATGGATTCAATACACAAAGGAAAAATAAATAGATATCAATTAATGTCTTGTATATAAAATTGAAATATTGTAATGACAACTAGAGTGAAAAAGTGAAGTTTGGCACTAGAGAGCAAAATCAACTCTCTACTAAAAAAATAGAGAATGTATTAGAGACATTTTTTTCAGATGGGCTCTTTAAAGTAAAGGACTTTTGTTCAAATAAAGAGCTTATTGAAAATGCTCTTAAAGAGTCTAAATATTTTCCCAGGGTTGATATTCTTAATGCAGGGCCAAGATTTAATCCTAGTTACTTTTGGCGAAGCTTGTTGGAGGCGAGAGCAATGCTTGTAAAGGGTCTTGCTTGGTGTATTGGAAATGGGGAATCTGTTTGAATATAGAAAGATAATTGGCTGGTGGGGTCTCATTCCATGACGCCTCTTTGTCCAGTGGATGCTAAAGTTACTCAATTGATCGATGCTGACGCGAAGCAATTGAAATAGAGAGTTATTTAAGCAGGTCTTTCTTCCATTTGAAGCGAAAATCATTTGGAAGTTGCCTATAAGTAGTCGATTACCTTTGGAAGTGCTTTATTAGCCTTATGAAAGTAATGGAAAACATACGATACGGTCTGGATACCACTGCGCGAAACAGCTTAAGGCAGTTACTGAGTTAGGTCCTTCATGGTCAAATAATGGTTCATCCATATGGAAGTTTATTTGGACTATTTCAGTGGCTCCAAAAATTAGACACTTTACCTGGAGATTGTTATTTGATTCTCTTCCAATTTTGACTCATTTATATAAGAGAGAAAACGTTCCACAAGCTGTCCTAGGTGTGGAGTAGCTCCCAAAAATAACTTGCATTTTTTAAAAGAATGTTGTTGACTAAAAAGGGTTTAGTTATCCAGTTGTTTTGGCTTAAGAGTGGACAACCTTGTTGCTTTATCCATGTGGGACTAGTTTACCAAGTTTAAGGAATTGTATGATTTGAACTTCATGGCTTAATTCTATTATTTGCTTTAGGAGATTTGGAATGATAGTTGTTAATGGCAAAGTGGCTAAAGATCCTCGTCAGATTGTATTATTTGCTGGAAGTTATGTTTTGCATACGGTAACAAGGCTAGTCCTAAGCCCCTTCATCCACTACAAGTTGTTGCTACTTGGAGTCCTCCATTGCCAGGCTGTGTAAAAATTAATTCGGATGTTACCATATTTGTTGCGAGTACAACGAGGCTGGGGTGTATTATTAGAAATAAGCATAATGAGGTGATGGTTACGTCGGGTAAGCTTGTTCATGAAACTTGTACTGTTGAAGTTGCAGAAGCTTTAGCCATTCTGTATGGGATTCAAATAGCATGTCACTGTGGATTTGGAAGTGCAATAATTGAGTAAGATTACAAGAATGTCATTACTGCTCTCAAAGAACGTCAAACCAGCTTGGGTCCTCTTCAAGTTGTTCTAGTTGATATTTTATTTCAACTAAATAAGTTTAGTTTCTTTAGTTTCAGTCATGTAAGCTGACAGTTTAATAAGGCCGCCCACCATTTTACAACTTGGGCATTAACTGTTGATGGGGAGCATATATTGATGGAGGAAGTTCCTTTTCATGTGGCTCTATGTTTTTTAGTTGATCTTCCTTCTTTTTGAGTTGTGAAATGTTTCTTTCCAAAAAAAAAAAAGAAACTTACCAATCAAGAGGGGATTTATTTTTTTCAAGAAAAATTGGGATATAATAAAACTAAAGCAACTCTTTATGAACAAGGATGTAGATCATAGGATGGACATCCTCCATCCACACTTGGCCAATATTACATTGAAAAGGTAATCTTGCTATGAAATGAGCTACTATTTTTGCTTTTCTTGGAACATATGAGAATGTACCTTGGAAAGTGATTCATCAAGGAAGTTTCGTTCTTTACAATAAGCCTGAGGTGAGAGTTGCCTTTGGAAGCTTTTTTTTTTTTTTTTTTTATCTCACCACAGTTATCAGATTATCACTCATGAAATTGTAAGTTGAGGGTCATTTGCAGCACGTGTTATATTGCACTTATCTCCTCCACCTCTATTGAAATGGACCTTCATTTGGAACAAGGGCGGAGCTAGGAAGGCAATTTAAAAATATCTTTTAGGCTCCCTAAAAAAATTTTAATACATGTGAAGTTTTAAGACTTTGGTCTCAAATTTTTGTAAAATAACCTTTGTTCTTCTAATTTTTTTAAACATTAATATACGTTGGCCCTTGAACACCAAGAAGAGAGGTTCAATTGGAGGGAATTTAAAAATTTTAAGGGAAGATAAAGTGGTTGGGAGATTGAAAGAGAAGGAAAATGAATGAACACATAATATTTTATAGTGGTTCGAGTGTTAATGAATCCTACATCCACCCTACAATTCTTCACAATTGGGTGTTCTATTAACTCAAAGTGGTGTTTCTAAACTCACACCAAACTTGTACAATGTGTTTCAATGACTCACACACAACCTTAGAACTTATGTTTCAAGGCTCACATAAAAACCTCACTTAAGTGTTTTTCTCAAAGACTCACACTTAACCTAATACAAAAGTTTTAACAGCTAGACTAATTCTCAAACCTAATTACAATGATGTTTAATACTTACACCTAATAATATTAACTCACATATAAAAAATAAGAGATTGAGAAGTAAAATTACAAGAGTTTGGCTATAATCAATGATATTCTCTTGCATTCATGTTTGTTTGATAGAGTATTTATAGGCAATAACCATCAAAGAGATGTTACTAACAAACTATGCCTAAATCTCTAAGACAAGCTAGATAGATTTTGCATTAAATATCTATCAGACTAATTTCGCAGTTGTGACTGACATTTCGCGATCATGAATTTCCAATTTACACTAAAAAGACTGAAATCGCTGTGGAGAACCTCGTTTTGTGTCTAACATCTAGTCCACATAGCATGCTGCTATTGGTTTACTAAGAAAAATAATTGTTGCATTTATCCAACCAACCAAAAGTCGTGATCACGATTAAGGTTTTTCTTGGACCCGACAGTGACCGCGAATCCTTTTATTTGATAAGGAAAAAATGTTTCAATAGGTCGCGGCCTCAACAGCTTTTTCGCCCTCACGAATTTTGATACGCCAACAGTTATCTTGGACACTTGACAAGTTTTGGTTGCAAACTTGGTTCCTTTCATACAACTACAAAAGTTGCAGTAGCGACTGGGAACACGAACGTTACCTCGAATCACACTGTATGACAATCATGTCTTTCTTGGTTGGATTGCAGTTGTGATTTGCTCCAGAAATTTGTCTAGTTCAAGTTCATCCATCCTCACAGTTGCGATTTTGAGGTTCTTGACTGTGAATTGGTATGTTTTACTTAATGTTAGAGATTTAAACTTTCATCAAACTTTCAATGCAAAACTATCTCAAAAACTGCAAAAACAATACTTAAACAAGATGTTAAACTTATCAATCTTCATTGTCAAAATCAAAAAAGACTTTTGAATTAGGTTTAACCAACTTAGTCCAACAATATATATATATATATATATATATATATATGAAATTTTATATAATAAAAAAAACAATCAATGTTTTTTTCAAAAAAATCAGTCAATATTAATTAACAGATTTACTCTCTCAATTTTAATTCTTATCATTACCTTTTTATATACTATTGTTTGTAACTTGTTAACTATTTATTTTTCTAACATTCAAACTCTATTATTTTTATTTATTCTAGAGTCCAAAAAACAGTTGAGAGAAGGGAAAAAAAAAAAAAAGAAAATAGTGAATTTCTCATAAAATGATATTTTAATTTTTTTATTTTTTAGAATTTAATTGAGTCTATTATTCCAATATTTAAATGATAAATGGTCTTAAACTCTTATACTATCTTTTTAGAGTAATAGATTTATGTTTATTTGTTTAGAAAGTGACAAAAACTATAATTGTGCCTTTGGATTCATAAAATTTATTGTATTTGATTTAATAGATTGATATGAATTGATTATTATTTATAAATAATTGAATGAAAATAGAGAAAGATAATGAATTTTTCATGACTTTAGTAATGAGATTACTTAAGAATAACATTATGGTTGAAAGCTTATCAATATAATTTCTATAATATCTTTTAAAAATAATTTTAGAAATAAAAGCTATTCATAGCTGCCTTACTTTGTGTAAGAGTTATAAAATCATCAATTGCTCAAATTTTCTTTATATTTAATTAATTTTAGATCACATTGAATTAGGAGTACAAACAATTCATTTATGTAATAGAAATTGATACTAATTAACAAGATATATAATAATAATACTCAATATTATGAAAATAATTGAAGTTCCATAATTGATTTTGTTAATTTATTTACACATTTTTCCTTTATTGCATTTCATTTATTACCGTTTTCATTAAAAAATATATATATATGAGTTGATAAATTTTTATTAAAAATAAAAAATAAAGGAGTGAAATACTATATTTAGGGGGGCCAATTTAGTGTACCGAAAAGAAAAAGGAGGGCAATTTAATTTTTCAAACTATTAATATATTTCTAACCTGTCTTTGCCACTAAATAAATTAGGTTCATGTTATGGTATTATCATTTAGCCTATTATAATCCTAAAAAAATAAATAAATTTTGCATAAATATATTTGACACCTTATTAGTTTTATGATATATGGATTTAATTAATAAAAAGTTCAATGAAGGAAAGCTTGAAATATAACATTCTAACATAAATATTTTGTGCAAATTTATGAATTAATAATAAAATTAATTTTAATTTTAAAATTATTTAAAATATATTTTTATTTACTAAACTAACTATCTAATATATAAACATTAGAATTATCATTTAAATAATTATAAATAAAATTAAAAAAATTATTTAAAAAAATTACAAAATAAATAACTATATATATTTATATATATTATCTAACTATAATAGAAATAAAAAATTATTTAAAAATTATAAAATAGATAACTAAAAAAATATAAAAAGTAATTTTATATATTATATATTTTAAAAATAAATAATTATAATTTTTAAATATAAATAATATTAAAATATTCATTATAAAATATGTGATTAAATTATATTATACTAGCACAAAATGTGAATTATTAATGAATTGGATAAAGAAAAAATATGAAAGAATATCTTGAGATTTAACTTTTTTTTATTTGAGTCTTAAAACGTAGTTTATATTAAAATAGTATATGTTACAAGGCAAATGCTATCTAAAATACTGATGTGGAAGATGATGTGATATAACTATTGGAATTCATTTTTTTTTTAAAGATATTAAAATTCATTTTAACACATCTATTATTAACATGTTATATATTTAAAAAATAAAAAAATATTGTGATTTAATATTTATTTTATTTGAACATGAGATTTTAATTTGCATCAATATGGTGTTATGTATTATCTCATTAACTTAATTAGTTGTAAATTAACTAACATCATTTACAATGTATTATTGAAGTGGTTTGATAATATATATATATATATATATATATATATATATATATATATATATATATATATATATATATATATATATATTTCTCTAAAAATTATGAGGCAAATTAAGTAATTAAATTATATTTAATAACCTAAATTAAATAGTGTATCATTATATCTCATTATTATTATCAAGTCATTTTTAAAAAAGATAATCAAATAAATCCACATCAAAATCAATTAATAATATTATATTCTTAATATAAAATAAAATAATTAAATTTTTTCTAAAATATTTAAATTAAATTAGAAATTATTTTTGATTGATCTATAGATTCAAATTATTTTTTATTTTATATTTATTTTTATAGGATTTCTTATTTTAAAATATTTAGAGTTAAAAAATAAAATTCATTATTTTGAATTTTTATAAATAATTATAAAAATCATGTCATCCTACCACATCAGTATTATAAATAATATTAGATAATTTATTTTTGTAGTAGACTAATGGTGTAAATATAAGATATTATATTTACACAAACTAAAATATTAATATTAAAATAATAAATTAAATTACAGAATATTTTATTTTTAAAAAATTAACGACGTGTCAATTGTCAAAATAAATTTTATCGGCTCATAGATTATGTCACATTATTACATCATGTCAATATTTTAAATGGTAATATATATTTTATTATTTATATAATTAATGGTATATATCACATAATATTATTTTAAAATAAAATAAATTTTAAAATTTAAATAAAAATATTAATTCATATGATAGCTTTTCACAGTTTATTAGGTTAATTTCGAAAAATAAGCTAGGGTGCTCAAAGGATGCCACGTGTATTCCAGGGTTTTGATAAACTGAGGGGAAAAGGTTCGGGCCTGGCCTTTCCATAGACGTCGCATATTGCGTCTCTACGACTCGTTTTGAGGGGTTTTATTTTTTCTGATCTCGTCCCCTGGCGGAAGAAGTGTCATTCCGGTGTCGTTTTGCTCGTAATTTCTCATCCCTTCGTTCTTCTCCCTTTCACGTACTCACCTCTTCTCCGTCGTCGTTTTACTAGATTATATCTTTGTTCGTTAATTGTTTCCCTTTCTCCGTTTTCGCGCGGCAAGGAAAGGGAATAAGGCTCTTCTTCCTTTTCTGCAGTTAGGGTTTGAAATTTTCGATTATGCACAGAATATGCAAAATTCTTCCCCTATCTGTTAAATTGGTAATATTTCTAGGATTTGCTAAGTGTTCACTTCCTAATTTCGGGCAATGTAAATGGATGCTATTTGGGATTTGGCCAAAATTTGAATTAACGAAGTAAAGTTTGAATCTTTGTGCAAGTGATGCTATTTGGCTCCTTTGTTATTGTAATTCTGGTAATTCTATTTGAAATGAGCTAAAGTTGTGTTTTTTTGGTGGTTGTTTTGTATATAATCAGTGATGGATTCTAATCCTGGACCAATTGATGGGTCTATACTGTATGATCAAGACAAGCATGTCTCTGCTGCTGTTTGGGATGGCCAGGTGAATTGTAAACACACTAATTTTATATCTATATGCACTGGTTCATAGTACTGAGGACCAGGAGAGGGGGTGAGATCAAATGTTACTGTTAGACAGAGATGTGAATTTTTTTTTTTTTTTTTTTGCGTATAATATTGTTTTTAAATTATAAACTGCGTGTTTTTATCCTAGTCCAGCAATTCATAAAGAAAAAAAAAAAAAGGATATTTTGAATGGGAATGTGATTGTTTGATCATTAAAGTTGCTTAATTGCTCATGTAACAAGAATTTTATGTGAAAATTTATGTAGGAACGCGGTGCACTTAGATGCCATGAGCACACCTCCAAGTTGGGAGAATGGAGGCTAACCCCAAAACAGATAGAGTTGGTGGGGAGAGCTGGATTTGGGTACTTGAGAAAGATCCCTGCTATTAGTCTAGATAATCCTCTCATCTCAGCATTAGTTGAGAGGTGGAGAAGGGAAACAAATACATTTCACTTTACTGTTGGTGAAATGACGGTGACTCTTCAAGATATTGCCTTATTGCTTGGATTAGCAATTGATGGGAAGCCTGTCATTGGAATAACACATACAACTTGCAGCTCAGTTTGTGAAAGGCTTTTAGGCAAATCTCCTGATTCAAACTATGCTAGTGGTGGGATGGTGAAGCTTAGTTGGTTGAAGGAGTTCTTTTCTCATTGTCCTGTCGATGCACCAACTGAAGAGGTTGAGTGCTGCACACGTGCTTATCTTTTATACCTTGTGGGAAGCACAATATTCTCAACGACCACTGGGAATAAAGTTCCTGTCATGTATCTTCCATTGTTTGAAAATTTTGAAGAAGCTGGAAAATATGCCTGGGGGGCAGCAGCATTAGCCTTTTTATATAGAGCACTTGGCAATGCATGTGTTAAATCTCAGAGTACCATTTGTGGCTGTTTGACACTGCTCCAGGTTATATTATACACTTTAACTGTATTTGTTTATTTATTGGCTTCGAAAGTGATGTATCCTTTATTTTTCAGATTAGATGGGATGGGATGCTGGGAAGATTTCTGTTATGGAAATAGGCTTTGTTTATAATGCTGGCTTTGTCTCCTTTTTGCTCCTTGCAGTGTTGGAGTTACTTTCATTTAAATATCGGTCGACCCAAGCTCAATAGGGATCCCGTCCACGATCATTTTCCTTTTGTGCTCAGATGGAAGGGAAAACAAAGTGGGCCAACCACAAACCGTGATGTAGTTTTTTATCGCAAGGCATTGGATTCATTAAAACCAAGTGATGTAGGTTCATAGTGATGCTTATTCAGTTTTTTTTTTTCTATTTTTTATTTGTTGTTAATTTTTTATTCCTTTCTTATTGGCCAAAAAAATATAATACAATTGGCATGATGTTGATATGTAGGTGGAGTGGCTACCCTACAAATATATGGACAGTACAGTAATACCAGAAGACATTAAAGAGACTTTGATTTTGGGAAGATCAAAGACAATGCTTATATGCTTTGACAAGGCAGAGAGGCACCTTCCTGATCGTTGCCTAAGGCAATATGGCATGCTTCAACCAATCCCTGAAGATGTGGTGAGATGGGTGAGAAAAAGTAGGGGAGTCGATGGTGGGGTAGACTTGTCTGGTAAAATGGAATCGGAACTTAATGAATGGATGGACCGCCGGCTTTACATTTTTGATGGTGATGATGCTGTAGATGAAAGTGAATACATGCAATGGTACTTGAAAATTACCCGAAAAGTTGTAGGGAGGCCTATATCTCTATCATCAGAGTTCCAGAGAACAGTAAGGCTATGCTAAAACTTATGCACATTTTCTAGCTATTACAGTTGAATGTTATGCATTCTCTAATGCTTATTTTTTAACTGCTGCAGATATCTGGTTTAAGGGAAATTGCCTTTTTAGCAGATTCATTCTCAACGAAAGGGTTGGATGGACAACAGTTTGAGTCAATTACTAGGATCAGATTTATTGCACAAGACTGTTTAAGGGATCAGGCTGGAAGTCCAGTTGCACCATCAGTTGCCCCACAAATAGAACTTGGAAAAAGGACTAGGGGAAAGGAGAGGGTAAGAAGAAAGGATAGCATAAAACGCAGGAAAAAGGATGATCCCATGGATTATTATGAAGCTAGTGAGGATGACCAATCTCAGTTTTATGGAGCAGTTATTGAGGTTGACCAATTACAGTTACATCAGGCTGAGGGTGAAGTTGGTCAATTACATTTACAAGAAGAAGATGATGAGGTTGATCCGGAAGAATTGTGTCTGAATCCTGGTGAGGGCACTACTGCAGATCTGCATGCTGTGGTGAACAAGGCCGATAATGCACTTCTCAGCAATGCAACTGATGACATTAATAACTTCCAGCATTCTAATTCCACTAATGATATCAGTGACCCACACATCTGTGAGACAGCAGCTAACGAGATTGATTCTGAGATTTGTGGTCGAAGTAATGAGGTGAGTGATTCGCAGCTTTGTCAGACAAATGATGAGGTTCATGAGACTGAGCCTTGTGATGCAACAAACAAGGACCATGAAATGCATGATGCTACAATCAATAAAGCAAATGACAGGGAGATCCCTGTTGCACGTAAAGAGGTAAATGACATGGAGATCCCTGATGCATCTAAAGATATAAATGACTCACAGGTCCCTGATGCAACTAAAGAGGCAAATGACTCGCAGCTTCCTGATAAAACTAAGGTGGCAAATGACTCCCAACTCCCTGATGCAACTAAAGAGGTGAAGGACTTGCCCCTTCTCGATGCAACTGAAAAGGCCAATGATTTACAGCTTCCTGGTGCAACTAAAGAGAAGAATGACTCAAAGCTGGCTGATGTGACTAAAGAGGGGAAGGGATCACAGCTACCTGGTCCGGCTAAAGAGCTGAAGGACTTACAGCTTCCTGATGTTGACAATGAGGGTAAGGACTTGCAGCTTCCTGATTCAACTGAAGAGGAAAAAGGCTCGCATCTTCCAGATGCAGCTGAAAAAGGGAAGGACTCACAGCTTCTAGATGTTACTAAAGGCAGAAAAGACTCGCAGCTTTCTGATGCAACTGAAGAGGACTCACACCTTCTTGATGCAACGATAAAGGCTAATGACTTGCAGCTTCCTGATGCAAATGATGAGGCGAATGATTCAAAGATCTCTCAATCAGCTGATGGCACTGATTCTTCAGTGGCCAAAGCAGCGAATAAGGATGCTTCAGGGTCATCCCTGGAAACTGTCAAGGTTGTTGCAAAGCAGGCTGATAAAAGCGTTAGTGTAAAATGAATGCCTTAACATGCCAATTTCTTCAGGTGCTCTACTACTGTGCTTTAATGATAATTGTTTGAACTCCACTCTTGGTCGTAGTCATATTTGCCTTGTATCTTGTCATGGGGTGCATGAGAAATAAAACTCTCATTTCTTTTATTGCAGGTATTTAATGACTAACATCATCGGCATTCTAGTGGTGGGGAGACAGTAGCAATATTAGAAGAAAAATTTCTTCATATAGTGTTTGAGGTTTTAAAATCTGGCCTCTGTTGGCTTATAGACGTTTATTTTATTGTAGGGACATTGAGTGTCATGTTTCATCTGAGAATTAAGGTTTTGTTCCTAAGATCACCTAGTGTTTGCATCTAGTCCATTTAGTAATTTACTAATTGTCTTTATGCTTGGACATGCTTAAGCAGTTTGCATTGATATATTGGTTAGGGGTGAATGAATAAAGTTTTTCCTTTGCTGTAGACTGCCATTCAACTATTCTTAATTAGGCAGTTTCTCAGTAGGATGATTTTTTTTGGCATTGCACTAGCATATTTTGATTCTAGTTTGCAAAAGCGTTTGTTTTAATACTTAATGACTTGAGTTTTTAGTGCGTGACCTCTTCTGTCTGATGGAATTTCCTATTGTTTGTTTGGAATTGGGGTAGTGTTCAGGAAATTGAGTTACCTATTGACCCTTTCACAAAGAAGGTGAATCGTGTCTTCCTGCTTGATTCAGATACTTTAGTCCTGCCATATTTGGAGTTGCATGAATGGTGTAATGATTTATTGAGACAACACGTGTATTGTGCTGCTTCACTTTTCCCTTTCCCCCCTTCCTTTTGGTTGGGTAACTTAATTGGAAATTGTGTACTTTAATCATAAGTGAGGAAGATATGTACAGGCTTTGAGAGCATTGGGTAATTACTCTAAACAGGTTGTTAATTATTGCCATCAAATGCTTATTCCTTTCTGAGAAGTGCTCTCCCCTTGTTGCTTCAATCCGTCCCTTATATTCCAAATATTGCTGACCAATAGCCCATTGTTTCGCATCTAAATATGCTTCAAATTGAACTAATGGCTTCTGTCAAACAACTAATTCATGTTCTCCACATCCTTGGTAATCTCTCTTCCTTTTCACATAGTGGCATTAACTTTAATTAGTACATTTGCGAACAATTTAATTTTCACTTACTTCTCTTGATATCATACATCTTATGCCTTTGGTTTTTTGCTACGTTGGTTTAGCCGACAGGCCAGGTGTGCCTGGCTTTCTCTTTGTTTTTCTATAACTGAACAAGGTAATCCGGCAAAAGACTTTCAGTAGTCTACTCGCGTACCTTCTTTGTGAAGCAAATTTCACAGAACTGATGCAGCCTGTAACTTGTCCAAGTGGGCTCCTCTTTTTGCTTAGGGATCTACTTTCCATTCCATACAGTTTCATGCTCTGTGGTTTGGTCGCGATTGATTCTGCTTTCTTTGAAGAACTCTGCAATTGAAGGCTTTCCTTCAAGGACAAGAGCTCTTGTTCAAGGTTTTGAATTCTAAAGCTTGTGGACTCGTATTCCTTCCTGGATAACTCATATTTTTGGGCTGCTATGTTGCTTTGTAGCAAACAATTCAATGTTCTTCTACTGACTGGCTCTACTCCATCACTATATGAGCTCTCAGCTAGATTTTGGCTTTTGGCGTTTGGACACCTTGAGCTTGAAAGGCTTCCAGAGAACTCGCCACAATATGCATACCTAAATGAGTCTGAGCATTCTTTAAAAGCTTGGTGTGTGTTCAGCTGTTGAACAAAGAGAGCCTGGACAATTAAACGTAAAGGCATCAATTCATTTTGAACTGCTTCAATACATGCCTCTTGTGACAGTTTTTGGCAATTCAGGTATTTGCAAACTGCTCCCTTCTGTTCTTGGGATACGTGTAGGTGTGCCTGAAGAAATAAGCCTACAGTCAGTGGGAATTTATAGTAAGCCCGAAAACAGTAAGTCGAAGTTTGTGGATGCTTATTACCTGCAGGAAGATGTTAATTGCTCTGTACAGTTTATCATGGCTCTGTCTGTAAGATATTGGTACTGTTTCAACAAGTTCTATGAATCTTTTGGGCTCCATTTTTGGATCAGAAGCAATATGAGAGAGGTATGTATCCCATAGTTCTGCAACAATTGAGTTGCTGGATGGGGTATGGTTTGCATCCATGTCAAGTGACAAATACGTCGAGAGTATGCTCTCCATAGTAACCAACTCCATTGTGGAAGAAATTGAGTCTATCCCACTCTTTGGTATGAGAAAATCTTCCACTTGAGCCAAGTGTAATTGAGATGCAATCTGATCTTGCAACTTTGCTCTGCTCTCGCTTCTCAATCCAACTTCAAAAGACCTAGAAAGCAACGCAAAGTAAAATCCTACAGGAATCAGCCTCCTAGTCTTCTCTCGCGTTGGCAATAAATCAAGAATTCCTTGTAGTATTATTGAAACTCTCTTATTAGCATCAATATCCTCATGTGCATTGCCAGAATTCTCCCAGAACTGTCGTGTCTTCTTAGAGAGTACCCATTTGTTTGCATAGAAAACAATGATTGGACTGACATATTTTTCTTTCATTCCTTGCTTCCTCAAGGATCCAATTATCCTTCTTAAGAATCCGAATGATAGCGCAATCAGATCTTTGATCCAAAGATCATGGATCACTATCTCCTTGGCTGTGTCACGACTCCAAGCTTGGCCAGCTAATGCCTCCAACGTAACAACTGGTCTGTCTCTTCTCCTCTCTGGGTCAAGAATCTCCATACAAGCCATGAAGGCTAGAGACTCGATGCAGCGGCCGACTATCAGCAACTCTTCAGACCATGGAAGCAGTGTTTGACACCTTTGAAGAACAATCAATGTATCATCCCAACTTTGCAACACAACTTGGTTCAAATAAAGATCGAAACGCTCACAGAGATTGCTAGAGCAGTATTCTTCTGTCATTTCAAGGAACTCTGCTGCACATCGCAGGGCCGCTAGATTGAAAGGATCAAGCAGTGTGGAAGAACCATAAATGAATAAAGCAATCATCTCAAAGGTTTCTGGCCCTCCCGGGAATTCTTTCGGCAGTTCAAGGTCAGTCGTTTCAATTAATCTTTTCTTGAAATATCCACTCTTCATGTAAAGGGGATTCTACATATAACACATAATTGAATTTAAAATTTAAGCTTTAATTTATAGTAGCTATGGAATTCTGCTCCATATCTTTGTTGCTTGCAATCTTACCTTGTGAAGATTGAATATTCTGTCACCAACTCGAACACGAACTGTAACAGGTAAACCAGTTTCTTGGCTCCTGAGACAAAGATAAAAGAATATGAAGATATGACGTCTCTAATAACCAGGTGTGAAAGTCTTGTAGAGAAGTATGTCTTTCTTACCATGAAATGATCTTAATCTTTAGCAGGACTCCAATGTTGGGCGAAAGGAAAGGACTTGAGGCGACTGAACTGTCTTTAGAACTTGCAGTTTCCATTATAACAGCTCATGAAAATGATTCCAAGGACTAAGTACTATTACCAAAAGTGAAACTAGAGAAAGCAAATCACAGTTGATTTTACTGCAACTGCAAGTTCGAACATATGCTTCTCTCACTCAGTGGCCATAAATGCTTGAAACCCCCATCTCGATAATCAAAGTAAGGTAGTAGAATCAGAGCTTCTAGAATCTCAAAAACCAGTGGCAATGGAATGGAATGGAATGAATGGTTTCACAGACGAAAAAGAGGGGGGTTTGATCGGTTAGTTATTAGTCAAAAGTCAAACATGCACACGAGTGAACAACTCATAATCCAAAACGTAACGCTTCAATAACGTTCCTCGAGTGCGCTGAGGTTGAATTTCCAGTGCTATTCCTCGGCCCCTATGTTTTGGTAAGAGAAAGGAAAAACGTATTGGGAAGTAGAAAGAAGTAACAATAATGGAAGAATTGAATAAAGAAATGGAGATGAAGTGCAGGTGAAGCTTTGTTTACTTCGGAGCATAATATGCTAACTCCCAAGACGGCACGGCCTCTTACATCTCGGGTGCTTTGGATACCTGGAAGGGATTTTGCTCTGTACCTTGCACAAATATCTCAATCCCAAAAAATATATACAATCATACACTTTAAGGTACCACAGTAACTATCCCTTACAGTAACTATCCCTTTATCTTAGTGATATATACATCTTTCTGAAAAAAAAAATAATGTCTTTTATTACTCTAAAATATGGCAAAAAATAGAGGTGACGATTAGATTGAGTTAGATGGATTCAAGTCGTTGTAGATTTAGAAAATTCAAGTCTGTCTTTGTTTTTTTTTTTTGGTTCGATTAGTTAAATAATACAGATCTTTTTATATTTTGGTTACTTAATTATGAGTTTTTTCATTAGATATGATGTTGGATTGGATTAGTTGTTCATAACATGTATTAATGTTTATTAATTTATTTCTTGTAACCAATGTCTTAGCCAATAATAAGATGAGACTATTTATAAGTAAATCGTAAAGTCTGAATCTCACAAATATAAAATTAATATATATTTATGAAAATTTTCATAAGTGGAATTTAATATAATACTCTTATGCCATATCTTTGAAAAAGATCCACCAGTACTTGATTATAATTTGATTTAACAATGTAACCAACTATTCAACTAGCAATCTAATTTCTTTATCATTTAATTTAAACTTTAAAAATATTCAATGAATTCAATCTTTTATAAATTTAAGGTTTCAACAAAAATTAATTTAAATTTGTAGTTATATTCAAATAAAAACAAATAAAAATTAGGTATTTTATTTTATTTTTTGACATATCCAATCCAAAAATGCACCATAGTAACACCATACTAAAGTTATATAGTTGCGAATGTAACTCATGAAATGTAAAAAGAAATAAACATAATTTCAATTATGACTCTTTTCGAGTCAATTTGTGGCCCATCAAATTAGATTATAGTTTAATCTAAATAGATCAAAATTAATTATATTCATCCAGTCATTTATGATTCACTCAACTTAATTTAAAATCTTTTGATTATTCGGTAAAAATTTTGAGAATTTTAGCAGAAACAAATCTATTGTATGTCTACATTCAGCCATTCATGTATGTCTACTGTAATTGGATTTGCATCTGATATAGGAATACATGTTTGGGTTAATAACTCAAACCCTATACATCTTTTTGATAAAATTTATGACAAAAAAAAATAAATTCTATAATTTTTACTAGGTCCTTGGTGATTTGGGCTTTTTTATGCAACCTTTGTGTGGGAATTCCACAGATTTTATTTTATACTAATGGGTAGGACACCAAGTTGGCAGCAACCATAATGCCTACAGGTGCGATTCTTAGACTTGAAGCCATGACTTCCTCTAAATCCGTAAGACTTCTTTTCAGTTTAGACCATTGAGGAGATCAATTCTTGAATCCCAATTACTGCAAATTATCCATAACTCAAATTTCAAAGTCAATCAACTAACCACATTACTTGTGCTACTTGGCCACTCAAATAAACACAGTGAACCTGTAACTGGAAAAAATTAAAAATAAAAAGCCTAAGGCCAATAACAAATATCAGACAATGCTAAGCCCAAACACTATAGTCTCAGGGTAGAAAGCCCAATAGCCAGTTGAAGGCAAATTATATCATTGTGTTTATATAGCAATGTGAATTAAACATTCATAACACATGCGAGAATTAAAAAAAAAAGGTTACGCACCTCTTTCACACAGCCAACTTTTTTTTTTTTTTTTATAAATGAGATTTTTGTATGTTTTTATATATTATATATATATTTATATTAAGATATAATTATTTTATATTATTTAATTATATTATATTATTCTAATTATATAATTTTGTTTTTATATATAAATATTATATGTAAATTATATTATTATATTAATATATTACATTATATTAAATATTATATTAATATAATTTTATTTTAATATAATATTAAATATTATATTATATTAATTTTATGTTTAATATTATTAAATGGATTTTATATTTTTTTTGTGTTTTGTTTGTTACATGATGTAGGTTAATTAGTTTAAATAGATGGATTCATTTATTGTAACTATATGTTCATTTTTTGTGAACTGTAGATTCATTTTTTATAAATTGTAGGTTCATTTAGTATAAATTGTATATTCATTATTAGTAAATTACAGGTTTTTTTGGTAAACTATAGGTTCATTTTGGTAAAAATTTTAGATTCATTATCAGCAAATTATAAGTTCTTTTTTTGTAAACTGTAAGTTTATGTTTTGTAAATTATAGATTCGTTTGATATACACTGTAAATTTATTATCTATAAGTTCATTTTTTGTAAACAGTATATCCATTTTAGTATAAATTATAGATTCATATATATATATATATATATATATATATTGATTTTTGTAGAATAAAAATCTCATTTATTAAAAAAAAATAAAAAATTAAAGAAGTATACCAAAAGAATATATATATATATATATATATATATATATATATATATATATATATATATATATATATATAGAGAGAGAGAGAGAGAGAGAGAGAGAGAAAGAGAGAGACAAGATGCTTTCAAATGAGAAAAGACACGCTTTTTGTTTTTCTATAGTATGTGTGATGATCCTCTTATCCATATTACCATATAAACAAGATTCATGATATAACAACATCATGAATGACTATAATTCGGTTAATTGAACTATCATTAAGTATTGAATATATGCAGGACATGATGGTGCGTTTGCCAGACATGAAAATAGAAATTAATTGTTTTAATTTTTAATTTTAAAATTTTTTTGAATTAAATATTAATAAATATATATATTTTTAATCACTTAGGAGCAGCAAAATCTGCCGCATACCAGTAGCAGGAAATTTTTTGCTGTTCAGTATATAAGAAAAATCTATCCTCAAAATATTTTTGCATCGAACCATTCGTACAGGTCCGGTGAATTTGAAATTGAATTAAGTTAAACTCAAATTACAACCTATCGATAGTTATTTGGCTTTACACCAATTTGGAAATTGGGAGCAGTTCGGTTTTGGTTTGGAGGATCATAACTACACCGAATAAGCCGGACCACAAAGATATTTTTTTTTTTTCTTTATTCTTTTTCCATGTGTGTTTTCTTAAAATATCTTTTATTTTATTTTTTTTAAGAAAACTTTCCCTGCAAATTAAATTCAAGGCCCACTGTTTGTCTTTTCTATTTTTTCCCCAAATCTTTATAAAATAGCTGAAAGGAAAAATAAATTTTTAACAATTATTATTATTATTGTTGTTATCAAGTTTGAACTGAAAACTAGATCAGAATCGGAATCGGTCTGTTAGCTCCTTGAAGTATAGTTAGCAAGATTGTTCATGAGTTGGCTGGCTGTACCTATGGGATGGCCAAGTCTGGCATGAAGTTGAAGCAACGATTGTACTGTCTATGTCCAAGGATTAGGACCTACTCAAGAGGCTGTGTTAGATTTAGAGGTGATAAATAAATTGAGTCCACTCGTTTTTTTTTATTGGATCAATATTAAATTATATTTTTGCAGATATATTGAGTGAAGAGAGTCATTAAATTAATATGCAGAAATAAATTCAAGTCATTTTTTAATTTGAGGTTGAGATTAATAAGATTACTTATAATTTTAATTTTTTAAGTATAAAAATATTATTTTTAATTTTAAAATTTTAATAATTAAATTGGATCAATTTCGCATTAAATTAGGATCGAATCAATTTAAAAAAGTCAATAAACCAAGTTAAAATAGATTTAAATAGAATCAATTTCATATTAAATTGAATTTTTTAAATTAATTTAGATCAAATTTCGGGATCAAATGACACATTACCACATCTAGTTAGAATGAAAAAGGGTCAAGCAATCTTAATGAAGGGTTTATGTAGATTTACAAATTATTTATAGACTCATGTCCACCTTACATTGTGATTTTAGCTTCAATACACGTCCATTTTTTACATTTTGTAGAATTACTTTCAATAATACGTGTGGGATTTATGCTTTCAAAATAACAACTTAATTAATTTTTTTTACAACAAAATCAAATGATTTTAAACTTTTTTGATCTATTTTTTCCTCTAAAAGTTTCCTTTCTTATTTAAAATCATAGAATTTTTGTTCAAGATCTCATCTTTAATAAATATTTCTATCATTGTTTTCATATTATAATGAGTATTTTTTAATAAATATCTTGGATGTTGATATAAACTTAAATTGTTAATGAACTATATGAGAATTGATGTCATATCTGAAGTTATTTAATAAAAACTTCAAATATCTAGATATATTTTTACTGTGTTGCAAGTACATTAATTTGGAATCAAACACATTACATTTGATATGAAAATATATTAATATTCTAAAAAAGGTATATTGACTTTATACTTTATATACATCAATTTTCTATCTTGACTTTTATAATAAAAAATTTTAATGATTTTCTACATTTATGATGATTATAAGTGTATTGATGTTATATTCTAGATACATTGTTTTCTTATATGAGATATATTATTATTATTTTGCAAGTAAATTAATATTTTGGAGAAAGTATACTAGTTTTGTACTATATATACAATAGATATTCTATCTTGACTTCTATAATAAAAAAATTTCAATAACTTTCTACATTTATGATGATTATATTAATGTTGTATTCTAAGTACATTATTTTTTTTTTTAGTTTAGGTACACTAGTTTCTTATTTTAGATACATTGTTGTTACTTTGTACGTATATTTTTATTGCACTGCTGATAAATTTATATTAATCAACAGATATATGAGTTTTTTTATTGAAGGTATATTATTATTAATTTTTAAGTATATTTATTTTAACTTACAAGTTAGTTGGCATTTATTATTGTAAAGCTTAGTTTAATGAAAAATTATTTGTAATATATTTTTAAAAATATATGAATGATTAAATAATTTTAAGTTTTTAAATTACTAGGTTCATTTATTTTTAAAAATCGTACTTATTTAATTTTTATCTAAAAATAAATTTTAAAAATTAAAATTAAATCAAATTAAATAATAAAAAAATCTAAACCCAATTAGTTGAATGTTCCATCAATTTATTTTATTTATAATAATAAAGAGAAATATCAATAAAACAAATAAAAAGAAAAAGAGCCTTGAACTGTAAAAAAAAAAAAATCAATTTATAATGACAAAAACATAAAGTAATGATATATAAAATGTAGGGCACCCGAACCATGATGCTACATTGATATTCATGATATAATAATTTATGAGGAATGGCTTACTGATTGGTTGAGCAGGCTGCCAGATGGCGCCAGGATAAGCTTTGCACAAGCAGTTATAGGCGATTAAGGATCTAAACACTCGTGGGCAAGCTCTAAAGCAAGTTTGGACAAATTGTCAAGGTAGTAATAGCTAGTAAGACATACCGGATTGGCCTAGTAATCAGGGTGTCAATTGTCTATTCTGTCATGTAACAATGTTGTAACTGCCTGGTGTAACTACCTTCTATGTTTTATGTAGGCAATGTAAAAATTTATTTAAGATCTAGTAGATGAATTTAGAACATCATTCAATAGTTAAGTAAAAAAGAATTTTATACTTGTGTGCGCATTAGATTTAAGATTGCTTTGAGTCATAATTGCAACCACTAAAATTAAACACTAAAGAAAAATAAATCAAAAGAATTGAAAACGAGAGTTAAGTTTTCCTCTCCTTGACCTTCTCTTAATACAGCTACCAATAGTTGTAACAGTTAGGGTTAGGGTTAGGGTTAGAAGGTAGGACAGAAGACTTAGTCTATTTATAATAAATTTAACAGGTTCACTCATCACAGATCCATGTTAAATTAGACATACACATGACCATCTTTCATATCGGTCCACTAAAAGTGTCATAAGCTCATAACTCATTTGATCATAATTTAATTGGGCTTATCAACCAATCAATAAACTATATTATTTAGTCCATTTTATAAAAATTAAAACAAACCAATAATTAATATTAGCCCACACTAAAATTCTAACATTATCTCACTTGGACAATATTAATTATGGCATTTTTATGTTTTATAAAAATTATTTTTTGAAAATGACTTTTGGACTGAATACTTTAAACTCAAATGTGGCCACAAAATTTTAGAAAATGTATAGTTTTTTAATAAAATGACATATTAAACATAATCTTGTCCACATTATATTATCAATATTAGATCATGACAGTAATTATGTCCCTCATTGATATAGTACTAATCTATAGTCACAAATATTGACAACTTAACCAACCTGGATTCCGATATGGCAGTGTAGCAAGAAAATAACACTCACATGTGATCAATACATTATTTCCTTTGTCAGTCCTCCAATTATTTCTCTTTCACACATGCTCATAAGACTCATAAGACTTTTGTTTCCATTTTAGAAATACACACAATATGTCTTAGTCTTTGTTTCCAGAAACACAATTGGAAATTAATTAATATAGCTTAAGATAATTACATTAATTTTAAACACATCGCGCATAACTTATAGCATGTTATATATGTGCACATATGCATAACAAAAAACCACATAATACTTAACTCATATATATATATATAATCAATGTAGCAAAATTATTTAACTTAGACATTAAATTACAAGCACAAAACTCTCAATAACCAAACACTTCAAAATATTATACAACACTCATATCACTAATATGTTTCTTAAAAATTATGGATCTAGGTCCTTTAGTTAGAGGATCAGCTAACATCAAATTAGTACTAATGTACTCAATCTCAATATCTCTTTTCTTTATTAATTTTTGACTGTAAGATATTTAATTTTCATATGCTTAGAACAACTCAAACTTTTATTGTTCTTAGAAAAAAAATACAATAGCATTATTATCACAATAGATTCGAAGTGGCCTAGCAATAGAATCAGCCACCCAGAAATAAAATTTTTCAACCATATAACTTGTGTACTAGCACCATAACAAGCAACAAACTTAACTTACATAGTAGAAGAAGTTGCAATCTTCCCTAAAGCAGCACCATCAACAAGTATAAAAATATAACTCGAAGTGGACTTCATATCATCTTGACAACCTGTAAAATCAGAGTCGAAATACTCTATTACTTCAAGATCATCCACTCACCTATAAAATAACATATAATCCTTCATCTTTTGCAAGTATCTCATCACCTTCTTAGCAGCTACCCAATGATCCCATCCAGGATTAGAAAAACATCAACCAAGAATACTAACAATGTATACAATATCTGGTCTTGTACACACTTTGGCGTACATCAAGCTACCAACAACACTTGCATGAGGAATATTATTCATGGTTTGTTTCTCTATATCACTTTTAGGGCATTGCTTCTTACTAAATTTATCTTCTTTCACAATAGGAGTATTACCACATTTGCAAGATTGTATATTGAATCTACTGAGCACAGGATCAATATAGGTCCTTTAAGAAAGACCCAATAAATGACTAGACCGATCACAATGAGTCTCAATACCCAAGACAAAAGATGTCTCTCTAAGATCTTTCATATCAAAAGTCCTAAAGAGTAACTACTTAGTCTCACAAATCATCCTTATGTCATTACTAGTCAGCAAAATATCATCAACATAAAGAATAAGAAATATGAATTTACTCTTTCTAATCTTATGATAAATGCATTAATCTATCTTGTTCTCTGTGAAATCAAATGAAGTGACTACCTCATCAGACTTGAGATACCATTGACGAAAAGCTTGTTTGAAATCATCTATAGATTTCTTCGGCTTACAAACCAAGTGTTTTTTTTTTTTTTTACCATTTTCCTTAAAACCCTCATGTTACACTATGTAAACTTCTTCACCTAGATCACCATTTAAGAATGTCGTCTTGACATCCATTTGATATAACTCTAAATCAAAATGTGTAACCAAAGCCATAATTATTCTAAAGGAATCTTTAAAGAAAATGGAAAAAAAAAGTCTCATTATAATCAATACCCTCACACTATGTAAATCCCTTAGCAACCAATCTAGCTTTAAATTTCCCAACCTTTCCTTTAGAATCCTTTTTAGTTTTGAATACCCATTTGCAACCTTTGGGTTTATGATTAGAAGAAAGTTCCACCAGTTCCCAACTCTGTTATGATTTATTGATATCATCTCATCTTTCATTACATTAATCCACAAATTAGAATGAACACTATTAACAACTTTATCATAAGATATAAGATCAACAACGTGACCTATATGATAATCACCTTCATCGAGATAAACCTCATAATCATCTAAAATTGTTGACCTTCTCGTCCTAATAGACCTTATAACAGGTAATTCTTCAACTACAATAGGCTTTGGAGGATTTTCAATAGGAGAAGGAAGATCAACTATACCCATACCATCACCACATACTTGAATAGGAACCCTTATAATCTTTCATGAGATGAAGGTAAAGGAATGATTGTAGTTTCACTTTGTACATCATGAATAGGTGGTTGAGAAATATCTAGATCAACAACATTCATCTTTAAAAACTTTGCAGTCATGGACTTTACAATCCTTGTGCCACGTGTAGGAAAATAACACTTGTATCCTTTAGAATGGGTTGGGTACCCCATAAAGTAACAACGAGAAGTTCTAGGGTTAGTCTTTTTCTCATTTGGATTATATATTCTAACTTCAGCAGGACAACTCTAAACACGAAAATGGTTCATGCTTGGTTTTCTACCAGTCCACAACTCAAAAGGTGTTTTTTGCATAAATTTACTAAGGACACAGTTCAAAATATAAAAGGTAGTTTTAATAGTCTCACCCTATAAGAATTCAGGTAAGTTAGATTTACTCATCATGCTCCTCGCCATATCCTTTAAAATATGGTTGCGCCTTTCAACGACATCATTTTGTTCAGGATAACCAGACATGATATATTGGGCAACTATTCCACACTCTTGCAAATATTTGGCAAAAAATCTCATATGTTGCCCAATCTCATCACATTTGTCATAATATTCACCCCACGGTCAGACCTCACAATTTTAATAAATTTTTCTAATTGTTTTTTAACCTCAGTTTTGAAAATTTTGAACATCTTAAGGGCATCAGATTTCTCTTTTATCAAATATAAATAACCATAATGAGAAAGTCATCAATGAAGGTAATAAAATATTTATTACCATAAATAGTAGGTGAATAAGGTCCACTAATGTCAGTGTGAATAATTTCTAGAAGATTTGAACTTCTATTAGCACCTTTCTTTTTAGTCTTAGTCAATTTACCCATTATGCATTCCACATAAACATTTAGATCCTCAAAATCAAGAGAAGGAAGAATGTCATCTTTTATTAGTCCTTCAATTCTTTCTCTAGATATATGACTTAAATGTTTGTGCCACAATGAAAAGGATTTTTCTTTAACTAAGGATCATTTGGTCATAACATTGGCTTCACAAAAAGGTCCACAATCACTAGCATCATCCAAACATAATCTATATAAATTATTGAACAAAACACATTCACCAATCAATTTAGAGTCTAAAAAACATATTAGCTCTTCCATTACCAATAGCAAAATGATATCCAATCTTATCTAAAACAAAAACATAAAACAAGTTTCTCCTAAAAGACGAAACATAAAAGGTGTTCTCTAAGATAAAACAAAATTCATACTCCAATGTTAACCTAACTACTTCAACTTGCTCAACATCTATCTCCAAATTATTTCTAACTTTAAGCTTGGACTCCCTTTCACTTGGCTTTTGTTTGCTTATGAACCCCTTCTTTTTTCTTTTTTAGCCAAGCTGTGAATTTATGATAATCTTTTCTCTTATGACCTTCTTTATGACAAAATAAACATTTCACCTTACTCTTATGGACAATTTCAGAATCACCTACCTTCTTGGTTTGACTTCTACCATGTCATTTAAAAATTTTGATTCTTCTTAGAGGCATAATAATTAGGTTTAAACTTACCTTTATCCTTTTTAGGATCAACCTTAGGTTGTGTCACTAGTATGACAATCTCAGTCTTCTCATTCTTAATTTTCTTTTCATTAACATCACATTTAGTTATAAGGTCATTAATGGTGCAAGTAGTGTTTTGGGTGTTATAAGCAGTCTTGATTTGACTAAATTTAGGAGGCGAAGTGTTCAGGGTTTGGTGAATTAAGTTTAAGACCCCCTAAGTTTGGTTTGAAGGTGAACCATATTTAGCATGTAATCCCTCACACTCTCACAATGGTTGTATTTCATACTGGTTAACTAACTTATAAGAGTCTCAGTCTCAACCTTATCAGATATGAAGTGTCTATCTTCTATAACAGCAAAAAAAACTTTAGTAGTAACATCAGTAAACAAACTACTCCTAAGGTATTTAGGAATTATTTTTTTCATGGCCATAAGACTGAGATGATTAGATCTCGCTGACTTAGCATGTAATTCCTTTTTCTCGATATTGCTTTTATGGATTGGTTTAGCAGGCTCATCCTTATAAAGAGAATAATCTATCTCACTCATTCCCAAAACAAATTGAATGTCTTCTTTCCACCTCTTAAAGTTTGTGTTAGTCAAGAGTTCAACAGTCGCAGTACTATTATGGAGACTAAAGGAGATTGTTTGAGACAAAACAAAAGCAAGTATTAGAATTGGGCTATGTACAATATTAAAGTTATAATTTACACAATCTAAAAAATTTTGGCATCACTGCATATTTCCCTTTGGGCAGAACATGCACATGCAATAGAATTTCCAGCTATGAAGCACACAATCGAGATTACCCCAGTTTTCAAAAAATCTATTCCCTTTGGACAGAGAGACTCTCTAGACTAATGCAACTCTTAACACAAATAGCTTCATTCCAACACCCACTCCTAAAATCAATGCATCTAATATCCCCTTTAAGCAAGTTATATTATATACATTAATTCAGAATTATCTCTTCGCAAAAATTAAAAATAACTCAACGAACTTCAATGGATGTTCCATTTTGGTGGTAACACCCATATCAATCCATAAAATTATTTTTAATTAGAGATTAATAAAAGCTCAATTAAAATACATATCAAACTCAAATATGTACATTAAACCTATATAAGGTACCAAACACAATATAGCTTAATTTTAAATACATGATTATTATCACATATATATAGAAATCAAATATTTATTATTTATTTATTTATTTTATTACAAATCCAACATCATTAAATTACAAATTGGCCATTAA
>CATIWR010089652.1:0-98290 GCA_949677035.1 Omphalea diandra | reverse complement strand
GGGTCAATTGATATGGTCACAGGTTAACCCATTCATGTCAGTTCTAACCTGACATGTTAGGTTGACCCTTGCTCAACCCGTTCCTAAATTTTTCAGGTTTGCTTCGAGTTAGGGTCAGATTTAGGTATTTTTTGGATCGGGTAAAAAACTGTTACCTCTAATTAGAAACATAATATTTTTGACAAGTGACAATATAATGTATTTTCATTTCACTATATAATAAATAATCTAATAACAGTTTTACATGAGCATTTGTCATTTATCAAATAATTTTATTAATAATTTAATATTTTTGATAAGTGGTAATAAAATATATTTTCATTTTACTATATAACAAATAGACTAATAATTAACAATTCAATTCACTCGATTAATTAAAAGAAAATATAGAAATTTAATAATATAGAAAGTTTTTCTCCATAAAAATAATTTCTGAAGTTTAATAATATACGGAGTTTATCAAATAAAAAAAATTTAAGAAGTTTAATAATATAAATTTTAAACACAAATTTAATATGTACTAGAGTTTTATGCTGGCTGTGAAATTAAGGTTAGAGGCAAACTCAAACACCAATATCAAATGCCAACTATTTAATTAAATAATCTCTTGTATAGATAAGCTAAAATATAAGCAGCCTCGGACGCTTTAACTGGTTCATAATTACAGTTGTATACATACTTGATGGTCGTGGAATGTACAGATGATGTGCATGCAATGATCATTGATAACGAAGTTTTTGTTGTATAGTGGAAAATAATGTATCTAAGAATGGGATAAACATTTGATTAAAAATTATTTCATAAAAATTAATCAAGCGATCAATTATTGTGCAATGGAAACGTCACAGTTTTGGTGCAACTTCGGAAATGATTAAAATCAGATCATTATGAAATTTGCGTTTTGACAAGAGATCCAACTAACTTTATAATTAGTTTTTTTTTTTTTTGCAATTAGTGACTTTTGGATTTTTATTTTCTTTTTGTTGGGTGGAGAAGCTTCAGCTTAATGATCATTGTGTCTATTCTCTTCACAACATTTATCAGAAGCCAAAGATTCGGTTTCTAATGACTACATACTTTTTTTTTTGTCCTAATTTCTCCACTATTAGTGGATATCTTATTAGCATTAACAAAATGAATTTATGAATTTGACGCAACTTGGGAAGCATTTTGGCTTCTTTTTTCTGTTGATTTGCCCAATGGTTAGTTGCCAAGGAGTCCCTCCAATTCTCAATTGTTATTTGTATTTGTTTCATTTTATATATATGACTTAAAAGAACAATTTTATAATATGAAAGATTTATTCAAATTTACATTTGGAATTTGCTAAATTATTTTGAAAATTTAGCTAGGTCTAATCTGATTGGTATTCCATTCTCTCATTTCTTATTATATGAGAAATTTCAATACACCAATTTGATGAGATATAATATTAATTTTCATTATTTAAATTTGTGGATTTTCTATATATATATATATATATATATATATATATATATATATATATCATAATAAATGATAACTTTAATTTTCATTATTCAAATTTGTGGTCTCTCTCTCTCTATATATATAGCTAAAAAATCTTATTGGTATTCCATTCTCCCATTTCTTATTATATGAGAAATTTCAATACACCAATTTAATGAGATATAATATTAATTTTCATTATTTAAATTTGTGGATTTTCTATATATATATATATATCATAATAAATGATAACTTTAATTTTCATTATTCAAATTTGTGGTCTCTCTCTGTCTATATATATAGCTAAAAAATCTGATTGGTATTCCATTCTCTCATTTCTTATTATATGAGAAATTTCAATACACCAATTTGATGAGATATAATATTAATTTTCATTATTTAAATTTATGGATTTTCTCTCTCGCTCTCTCTCTCTCTCTCTCTCTCTCTATATATATATATATATATTTGTGGACTCTCTAGATATATATATTAGATTTTTTAAAAAATTTTGAATTTATAATTTAATTTTTTATTATTAAATGTGTAGGTTAATTTTTTATGAGGATGAATATCCTTCAAATAAATTGTTTGAACACTCCATAAATTTACATTATAAAAAGAAAATAAGGCATTTTATCGAGCTTACAGTTGGCAAAGATATTTGATTCTTAAGTTTGCATAAAGATCACAGGTAAAAAGTAAGACAAAATATTATAAGTTTCAAGTAATTTTGGTAAAAAAAAAAAAAGAGAGAGACAAGATATCATAGACTTCAAGTATTGAAAAGGGGGATTACATTTGAATTTAAGTAATTTCAGTAAAAAAAAAAAAAGAAGATAAGAATTTAAAGAAGAACTGTTTCTATCTCTATATACTTGTCTCTTATGTGAGATTTGAGTTGGAGTGTCCTTATTTTTTGACTGATCGAACCTTATTCAATCTTTTGAGCATTCGAGATTGGATTATGGAATCCAATTCAGCCCTTCAGGGTTGAGGGCATGATGATTGATGATAATTGTTTGAGAGGAAGTGAAGTTGATAGACACACACTGTATTAGAAATGCATTCAATTTTTGACATCAAGATGTTAGTTGGTAATTGAAAAATTTTTAAAGAAAAAATATATGATATTGAATTCTCTTATTTAACTTTCTTTCAACGTCCTTTTTAAAAAAAAAAAAAAAAAAAAATCAACTAGTTGTATGTTAAGGTGCTACCATCCTGTCAAACTCTGATTCAATCTGATATAGTGAAAGCTATGTGAAAACAAATTCGTGGAAAGTTAGGAAGTACCTTTCTATGATTCTATTGATTCGTAATATCCGGAAAATAAACGTAAAAATTCATGATGATTTACGAAGAGAATACCAAAATTTGAAAAGGCAAAAAAAACAAAAAAAAGCTCCCTCTAAAAGATTTTGTTATCATAAAAAACTATCTCCCAGTTGTCAAGAACACAATGTATGCAAAAAAATCAAATTCTATTCCAAACAAGATTTAATTTAATTATAATAGAAAATTTCTATTTTGACGATTTAATTTAATTAAAAAAGAAATTTCTATTTTTGGCAGCATTTCTATTAACACTAATTTTGCAAAATACATATTAAAATAATCTTAAAAATCAAAATGATTTCTAAAATTAAATTTTCTACGAAAAGTTATTAAATTATCAAATTTTTTAAAAATGACAAAAGAGCAATTTTAAAGGTCAAAATGGTGAAATTTATTGGAAAAATAACTAACATCACAGACAAACAAAACTTAGTAGGTTGGCCTGTTTTCTATCGAACAATAATTCACAAATGCCAAAAAATACCACTTTAAAAATGGGGGTTAAATATGCGTATTCCCTTGAGTTTTACCCTATTATACTATTTAATTCTCCATTTCCTAAAATTATATTAAAATATCTTTACATTTTGCTTCCGTTACACTTTGTTATAATTTATGTTAAAATTATATGAAATATTCATATTATCCTTTAATTTCAATTGAATTTTCAGTTTCTATCAACAATTCAACATCTTTTTTAATACAAACACAATCAACAAACCCAACAAATTTGAAACCTAACAAATTCAAAACCAACAAATCAATCTCACAAATTAAAAAATTAAATCAATCAAATTTTGAAAAACCATTAAAATCACCAAACAAGCCCAACCTTTACAAGAGTTCTAATCTTCATTATCAAAGTCATTTCATTATTAGACTCATTCAACAAACAAATCCCAAAAAATAGAAGAAGAATGAGGTTGGAACCCTTAAACAGAACAAACAGAGCTTTAGAAAATTCTTAAATCAAGAAAAACTGAAACAAACCCAAATCTCAAATCAAGTCTCCATTTTCGTTGAAAAATTTCTCCACCAGCGTCGCTCCTAAGGTGAAAAACCTAACCTTTTACACTGGCTTTACCTTCATCGCCGACTTTGCCTAACAGGTGTTATTACTCAAACCTCTTTAGTTTCTTCTGCTTAATATTATTAGGTGATGCTACTCGAACCTTGGGAACGTCAAAATAAGATCAAACCTCAAGGACGCCATGAACGGGATCTGCGGGTTGGTCTAGAGTGAGAGAATCAGACTTCGTTTTTGGCTCTGTGTTTGTGTTGGGTTTGAGAATTAATGGTGAGAAAGAAAATGACTTTGATGGGTTTGAAGACATGAGTTTAATGGGAAAAAAATCATTTGGATTGTCTTTGTTGGTTCAAGATTTTATGGTGGTGAGAGGGGTGAGGTCAGTCGCCATTTGGCTGGAGAAACTAGAGTTTGTTAGGTAATTTTTAATAATATAAGTATGTATTTGTTGACTTTCATTATTTTGACTAACAGAAAAGGTGTAAAAATTTGACGGAAGGATGTAATCATTTAATGAAAATAAAATTAAGAGATGTTTTAATTTAATTTTAAAAAATGGAGAATTAAATAGTATAATAGATTAAAACTCAAGAATTCAACGTATTTAATCCTTTAAAAATTATCCAAAATTATTAAAATATCATTAAATCACACTAAACAGTATAATTTCTATCCCATTTATCAATAAAAGTTATTTCACATTCCTTGATACTAATCTATCTTTCAAGAGATTTTTCATACCTTGTGTTGTGTCTTAATGAGATTGGATGTCTTAATTAATTCAACCCATACCGGAATGCATGTTTGATGACAAACAATCAATGAAGGGGGGTTAAACCAACTTGGAAGACTCTCCAAATATATATTTTTTTTGCAAAAGAGAGAGAGAGAGATCATTTTGTTGGTCAGTCAATGAATCTAAGTTGATGAAGTTTCACTTTGAAGACCATTGATCTGTCCAAAGAGCAAAGAGAACAAAAGATATATGGGTCGTGCAACGTAAATAAATAGAGAAATAATAACTCGTTCATGCCCACGTACTTATTAATACAATATCCTCTTAATTGGCAACTGTTGGTGCCATGCTATGGGATAGTTCAACGAAGATATATAGGGCAGCCATCTACTAATGTTATCATTACAACTTTCCACCAACCCGTTGAATCTAATCAATTCCAATATTAAATAATTCTTGTCCAAGGCATATTCTTACAAGGGTAGACTACCAAATCAATTAATTTTGATCACCATCTTATTTCAATCATTTTCTATATATTATTCATAGCAATTATTAAATTAATTATCCAGCCAAATCTGAGTTGAAGGAATGGAGGTATATTTCTTTTTCAGTAGCATAATAAAATTAGTTTTGTTTTTAAAATATGTACTGACTGTCTGTATCGTATTATAAAACTATCTCATTTCCATTTTCTTACAATATGATTTCTTAATGAAATTGCGAATTTGGCTAGATTTGTTGCCCGCATCTACAGTTGAAATTCTCGAGAACATTAGGACAAAGATGTTTCGCCTTCTCTCTTATTTTTCAAGAATTTAAATTCGATTTTCTCTCATTTTTTCCTTTTTTTTTTTTTTTGTTTTACTTCAACTAAAATGAGAAAAAAGAAAGAAATATTAATTTTAAATTCTTTAAAGCAATATAGGACTGTAGATGGACCAGGCTGAGTTACGTAAGCGTGAATTCGAGCTGAGACTAAACATTTTAAGGTGAATTCAGTTTGAGCTCAAGCTCAGTCCAAATATTATTTGTGAGTTTCAAGCTAAGCTCGAATCAGTCCAAATTCTTTTCCTGCAAAAATTATTTTCTCCTCTTAGCTCATCTAAAAATAAAATTTCGATTAACTTTAGTTTTTTTTCCTTGGAGTGAGATCACAAAAGTACCGAAGCATATAATGAGAAAAGATCAAGACAAAATGGCAATTACGCCTTCATAAATTCTATTCTATAGAAATATAAGTCTGGGAAAATCAATGTCATATTTTCCACTGCATGAGAAATAATAAACTGCAACGTTGTTTCCTGCTGCGCACTATTTCTGGATAGAGACATCCAGTGTAGCCAAACAAAGCCAAACACAGGAAGCTTTAGGAACAATGTCTAGGGCATTCACATTGAAAAAAGAGAACTTGACAAGTGCCTCCATTGACTACTGCCTCCAGTGACTACTAACACCCAATTGAGTGAAACTCACTACTAGCTATTTCAATAGCCAACAAAATTAAATAAAACGGAAGAAACATGGAAGCAATACTTTTTTATGTTCTCAAGTTATTTATTTCCTTGCAAAATCACCCGTACATGGAAACATGACAGTAAAAAGCATCAAATAGAAATACCCAACTTCTTCTTCAACTTCTCAACCTCTAAATATACTGTGGAGTAAGGGAGAAACTCAGAGAAATGGTCTTTGCTGAGATCGTTAATTGCAACCGCAAGTTTCGGGATTTCTATAGTCTCTTCATGGGTTAGAGCCCTCACAAACCTTGCTGGATTTCCCGCCCAAAGTTCACCAGTTGGGATTCTCCTCCCTGGAGGAACTACCGATCCTGCTTCTAGAATTGAGTGTGTTTCCACCAAAGAACCTTCCATAAGAATGGAGTGTTGTCCAATAATGCACTCTGGCTCAATGGTGCAGGAACGTAAGAGACTATTTGCACCAATTGTCACAAATCTTTCAATGGATGTCTCTGCCGGCAATCCTAACACAAAGTAGTATAAAACAATAAAATCAGAGGTCCCCCATAGAATTCATATAATGAATCACATTTGTATTTCTTGAACATTTTACATTTAATGTGAAATGCAGCAACTATAACAAACAGGGGGGCACCGCATAAATGCTAAGCAAAGCCCAATAACATCAGAACAAGAAAAGATTGGACTCCAAGAATTTTGGAAGCCAAACAAGCTCGAAGTATGCCTAAAGCATTTCATTCAACCCTGGCAGTTCCTTGTGATGGCAGGAGAGAATGAGTGCCTTTGAAGTATGATCTGGAGAAGATCAAACTTTCCAGGATGTCAGTCTATTATTACTCACATAACAGGAAAGGCAAAGTGATTTCTTTCCATCTTTCTACCATCAGTTAACCCAACGTTTCCTAAAAGAGACTCTCTTACATTTATAAATTCTTCTAGTAGCATTTGATCACAGAATCCATTGACAGCTGCATAAATGAATAGAATTTGTTTGTTGATTGGAAAGTGGCGCATATTGTGGTTTTTCATCACAATGTTTATGAATTCCAATGTGGTAGGTTTTGCAGTCCTAAGAACTCATAAAGAATTCGCAAAACTTAAGGAATTCCTCTGAACAAGCTCAAGCAATAAGCACGAAATGGTAGCTCACACAAGTTACAGGTACCAAATAAGAAGAGCACATGACTGCAAGATAACAATTCCGCAACTTGACAACTCTTAAGCAAGCTCAACATCATCCTAACATCCACAAAAAGGGTCCGAAATTGAAACCATAAAACCTAATAACAGCCTAAAACACTAATAAATAAGAGGCACACAAATCATCCAAACTGACAAAAATAACCAGAAAAATGACTTGAAACCCAAAAATCAGATAAGAAAAAAAATTAAAGAATTGGAACCTGTAGGCGAGTTCCAGGCGGCATGGACGACGCATCGTTCTTGAACATTAGAACAGAATCCGACAGTGATCTTGTTGAGATCGCCACGTAGGACCGATCCGCTCCAAACCGACGCTCCATCGCAGACCTTGACCTGACCCGCTAGCACCACATTCGGTGCGACGTAGGCGTCGACCGCGACTTTCGGGAGCCACTGCCCCAACGGTATTATCTGCCTCTGACCTCTATAGTCCCACTTCACTCGATCAACCGAAGCGGTTATGGATTTGGCCGACGCCTCCGCCGAGAAAGGGCGGTTGATGATGTGGCGCTGTCCGGAGATAGCGGAGGTTAGCGATTTTCTGGAGATGCGTGCTAGGGCCGTCGTCATTGCGTTGTGGGGCTTCAACTCAACGGTGCGTACAAAGCGTAGGAGATGAAAACCGAGGAGAGAAGGATTTGTGTTGGGCCCAAATCAAAGTCCATCCCAAATGTGTGGGCCTGAAAGTGTAATACAGATTGTAGGCCCATTCTGGATTGCCCAAATAGATTTTTTTTTTTTTTTTTATCTTTACAGTTCACTTATCCATCCACTTACAGATATGTAAATGAAATTGGAATCCCCAGTTCGTGGAATATCATGCAATTTTATGGAAAACTCAACTGGCATCCACTACTACTGACCGATAGCAAAAGCTTTTTATGGATAACAGTATCACTTTTTCCCAGTTGGCTCCTTCAATTCATTTCATTATTACTGCCTCTGAAACTTAATCTATATCTTTTAAGATTTTTGTATATAAATTAAGAATTATATATAATAATTATTATTATATAAGTAAAAGACTATATTATTATTATCTTCACAAATTATTGTATGTCTCTAAAAAGAAATAATTATTATGAAGATAAAATTAAAAAATTAATTAATATTTAATTTATGCTAAGGACTGGTCATCAAGTGGAAAAATCTATACTTTTAGGTCATGTATCCTTAATAGTATCAGCACCACTAGAAAATATAAAGTGGAGAATATCTTCTGTTCTCCATATGCTGAGAATAAAGTGGACTACTGGGGAACCCCCAGTCTCTCCAACAAGTTTGTAGATAAGTTAGATTTTTCTCAAATTAATTTATAAAAATTTTTTCTATTTGATTTTGATTTAATAAGTATACATTATCTCTATAAGGATATAATCATATATGTGAAGAGCTATATCACATTAAAATTTCAATTGAGTCATATTTGTTTTGCACATATTTTCATATTTTGAAAATTTTGTATTTTTCTCACGTTTTTTCGCCTATATTTTATAAAATATCATCTTTTGTAGGGCATTTTCTGTTTTTCAATTTCTTCATATTTTCGTTTTTGTGTTACAATGGTGGAGAGAGTTTATATTTAAAAGATTTTTGTATTTTAAATTATAAGTTATCATTATTATTTGTATTTCTCTCTTAATATTTATTTAATTTAAAATTTTAATACATGGAAAGTATTTTGATATATAATTATGTAGTCTCTTTGTAAAATTGAATGCACATCTGTTAAAAATAATTTTATTATATTTATTATAATAAATTGTTAATTGTCTTAAAACTATATATATTACTATAATATATAAATCACATAATATATATATATATATATTAATATATTATCAAAACGTTATTCTTTTATATTGGTTCATGATCTCATTCCTCCACATCATCCACTGACGTTAACATATACAAGCCAAATCTCTAGAACGGATAAGCTTCATTTGCATATATTTGGAGGAGAAGACCAATCCCTTTCCTCACTTTTTTTTTTTTCCTTAATTTTTTTTTACTTAGCATCTACTAGATGTATTCCCCATTAACATTCCAACAGCACTAAGATTATAGAATTTGGTGGATCAACATAAATTGAAATCATGTTGTTCATCGATTTGTTTCTGATAACCAAATGAACCCACATCGTTGGACTGCAGTTATTATCAAATTTGAAGCTTTTCAAGAGCTACCTTTATATCATCTAAAAGACGCAACACCTTTTATACAATGCAAATAATAAACAGATATATACTCTTGGGTTTTTTGTTTTTTTATTTTTTTTTCTATGCCTTATCCAATTCTTGGTGGAAGGAGCGCAAAAGGTAGAACTTTTCTTTTCAACAATGGAATAAGACTACTTATAATGTTTTGTTTTTCAGTCAATTAGTGAAAAAATAAAATTGGAATAATTAGAGATGCATAATATGAAGAGGAATATAATTTGGGAAGAACAAAGCAACCGATAATTTTTTTTTCTTCAATCCCAATTACAATCTATCTACTTGCATTTTTGTTTAATCAGAATATGGCAATATCAGCACAACACAAGCATATACATATAGAAAGCGAACGCGTAATGAGCGAATTTAGAATACATACATACGAAACTAACACATAATTAAGAGATAGAGAAGAATATGCCCTATGAGCTACAAAGATTTTAACCAGCTGAAAGGTAGTGGAAGCTAGCATCTTTTTGACATCCTCTTTATAAAGCTCACAGTAACATTGAGGATTTTTTTTTCTTTGAAGCAAACAGTAACATTGCGGATAGGAACACATCTTAAATAATGTGATGGGAAAGGGAATATTTTTAAGGCTTATTGGCTCTAAAAATTTTAATTTTTTTGAGTTTTTATAAAATTGATAATTTTTTTTAATTTTGGTAAAATTAGTCAAAACTAATAAATTTTGATAAATTCAAAATTCAAATTGATCAAAACAAAATGACGTGTCATGTTAAAATATTGAGTTAAAATAATGTTAATTGATTTTAGTAACTAATGTTAACTTATTTTACTAATTTTTTGTTATAAAAATTCATTCTAACAAATTTGTCACGTCACATGATATATCATTTTATTTTAATTAATTTACATTTTAGCTAAATTTGCCACAATTTTATTAGTTTTGGCTGTCAAAACTCAAAAAAATTTAGATTTTAAGGGTCAATAAACCTATTTTTAAAACGATAACAGGACTGAACCAATCATTTGATTGATTCTTGATTCAGTTCATTTGATCAGTTTAATATAATGAGTTATTTTTTAAAAAAATTAAAGATATATATATAGACAAATAATAGATTTTTTTTTTTTTGAAATATCAGAAAAAATATAATATAATAACATAATTGAAACATATTTTTGACGTTTAAATTTTTAGTAAAATAATGTTTTAAAATTTTAATTTTTACAACATGATATATTTTATTTTAATTGATTTTTTAATAATTCAAATTTGACTCTTTAATTAAATTGAATTACTAATGGACTTTTAATTTTATGAATTGACGAATTTGGTGTATTCTCAAAATAATGGATCGATATAATATCTCATGATTCACTTTTGAAATATCTAGCTGATACTGATCATATCCCTACAAGATAATTTTTTTTTTCTTGTAATCTTTTTTCCTATTCCAGTGGAGAGTCGAGCATCAAACACCACTATAAATATAAACATCTCCGCAATTCAAGAGACACAGCCACAAAACAAACAAATCCAAGAAAAAAAAGCATTTGGATTTTGAATCATTCATGGAGGCCAAACATATGCTTGTCATGTCTATGTATCAAGCAGCTAAACCATCATCTTCAGTGCAATATGCAAAGCCCTACTCATGTTCAGTTGCTTCTGTTCGGGTACATCATCCATCCAAGGAGAAGTCATACACCACAACGACATCAACAGGTATTGGTTATGACTCCTATGGCTATAATGAAAGCATTGATGAAAAAGCTGCAAATTACATTTCCACCGTTCGAGAGCGATTTAGGTTTCTTGATTAAACTCCAAAATCAAGTTAAGTAGTCAATATACGTACCAGTCCTTTAATCTCATTGTATAGGCTTATGCAAGTAATGAATATCAGTTTTAACAGTGATCAACATGCTTTTATGGGTTCCATATCATCTTACTGACACAAATAGATACGGAGGTTTTTGATAATCAACTACAATGGAGCATATAATTAACATTGATGTAATAACCAATAGTGAATGCAGAAAATCTAAAGAAAAGGTCCCAAACTATACAAGACCTATGGAGGATTTTCCTCAAGAAATTGTCTTTGCAGATGAACACTTACTTATTTTCTTCCTTACACGCGAACATCTGATATGGAATGAAAACACACTAATATAAAAGCTTGATAGATGTAAAACTCTAGGAAGACCATTCAGCAGTTTAATGGGGAGCTCCATCTTGAAGAACCCTGCATTTAGATACTATCATTCAGTACGTCAGAGATTGGGCATCTATATCCTATTCCATTTTGTGTAAGCTAGAAGCAAATAATTAATTAGGTTAGCATCTGTATATGCAAGGGCCCAGAAAGTTTGTGTGCTCAACTAATTAGAATTAGTGTAACTGGAAAATTAGGAATGGTATGCCAGTAAAACAGACCAATATTTTTCTTTATTGTTTGTGGTGAACCCTAAACTACTTGTACCAGTGGCCATAAATCCATCAGTAATGCAGCTTCAATACAATAATGTTACCTGCTTCACTCAACTCAATTATATGGTTAAGATATATATGCTTAATTAAAAATAACAGTAAAGAAATTGAACATATGTAACATATAATTCTATGATAACATATACGTTATTAGATTATAATGATCTCATATAAAATTTTAATTAATGTTTATAACTTATTGATTATTTTTATATTATCTTGACAATTTTATTAAGATAACAATTATCCAAAGTAATAAAATAATATTATATAAAATTTTATAAAATAATATTATGCAAAATTTTAAACAACATGTATAATTTATTAATTATTTATGATGATTTTTATTATTATTTAAATAATTTTACCAAAATAAAAATTATAAAAAATAATAAATAATTACACACTCAAATGAAATCATTATCTAAATATTTTAAAATTATACTAATTATAGCATTATAATATGATAACACATACGACATTATGATTTTGATGATTGCACCTTTGGTAAAATGTCATACATTTGACTCCAGAATTCCTGAGCTCATGCTTGCGTCGTGGAGTTCATACAACTTAACCTTGAATTAGAAAACAGAAAAAATGGGATTTAATACTCCAGAACTCAAGCTTGTAAGCATGTATTGATTGAAAGAAATTAAGAATGAACAATATTATTATTTTTGTTATCTCACTGTTTTCTGAAGGCGGGTATTCTCTACTTGCAGGGCTCGTTGCTGGGCCGTTCAAATGGAGAAAAACTTTTCAGCATATGTTTCATATATATTTCATCAACCAAACTTAATCATATATCTTGCTTCTTTAGAGACTTATGGAAGGCATAGATTACACAATATTAATGTACCTTTCTCTTTAGCGCGTTGATGTGCTCCGAAATGATGCGACTCTGTGGATTAATTGCTATCAGAAATATAATGAGTCCAAATATATAACACAATCATTCAAATATATAACATCACTCCTATTGATTGGATATTATAAGTACTTCAATAATGTTGATGTATGGCTTCGTAAAAAAATGACATAAGGCTCCGAAAAATTGAAAAAAATGATTACCCTCTTAGAACGGACGCGTTCAACTCCTGTTCTTAATTCTCTCTCAAGTTGTTTTAACTCTTTCATGCCCAACATTGATATATCTTCTCCACATAAGTGCCTAAAGTTATAGAAAGTAAAGTAATGACAATGAAGTGGACGAATAAAATGATAATCATAATAACATATGTGATACCTGAGTTTTGTTTCCATGGTATCGATTGTTCTCTTTAATTTCTCAATCTCATTTCTCCGAAACTGTAAACAGCAGAAATTTTAAAGTAGGTTGAATGATAGAAAAATATAATAAAGAGTTTTAAATCCTTCATTTTAATAGTCTTTATGCTCGACTTAAGCATTAACCCTATTTGCGTCAATGTTTTTTTTCTTTTTTTTTTTTTTTGAATAATTTCCTTTTTATCTATCATTTTTACTTTTTTTGGATCCTCATTTATTGGAGGTGGCAAATGGATTAAGTTGGGTTGGATCTTTTTCGGGGTCGCATTAGGTTTTGGATGAGCTCAAATCACCCATTAGATTTTGCATATAAAAAGGATTTGCAATTAGTTTCAAATTTACTCTCAAAATTGATATTTTTTAGTTGGATCGAGTCAAGTCATTTGTTATTTAATTTTTAAATATTCATTCGAATTTTTTATTATTATGCAATATTTTTTCATACTTTATTAATAATAAAATAATAATTTTCTCTTAAAAAATTATTTTTGGTCAAATTTTATATAAAACAGAGCTTGATTAAAATTTTTTATTTTGTCTAAATCCTTAATAAATTAAATATAAATCATTTTCTTTAAGCAAGCCACTATATAAAATGAAAAAAAAAATTAAACTAAGTCCATATAGAATTATGTTTAAGTCATGTATCATAATTTAAACTTATTTACAAATAAATTTAGGTCATATATCATAATTTAAATTAATTTACAAACAAACATATAATTTCGTATGATGACAAATCATTTATTACAAAAAAGTTTATATATTATGATAAAAATTTGTGTGATAAAATTAATTTTATCTTAGTATGTGAGTTTATCGTAACAAAAATCAAATGTATTACAATTAGTACAAAAAATAAGTAAACTTGTGTTAAATTTTTTTATATATTAAATTATATTTTAAAAATTATGGTAAAAATTTAGCTTAATGACTTAAAAAAATTCAAACATTTATGTGATTTTCAATTGTATCCAAAACTTTAATTTGAGTTAATTACACTTTAATTTGATGAATTAATTTTAATTATATCTCAAGTCAAAATTAGAATTTAATAAAGTGCATATTGAGTCTAAATATCTACTTTACTAAATACTAAATTTGTCTTGGTACAATTAAAATTAATTCATTAAATTAGAAAATAATTGACTCAATTAGAAGTTTTGGGTACAATTGAAAATTCGAGAAAATATTTGATTTTTTTAAATCATTGAAACCAAAAACTTTTAACGCAAAAGTTTTTATGATAACAAATAAGTATACAAGATAAATTATGGCATAAACTCTTTCATTATTATAATATATTAGTATCAAATTTCTAGTGCACCACCAAATTACTTATAACAAGTAATATTATCATAATAATATTTGATAACTATATTAAATAATTTTAAAAAGGGATAAAATTATTTTATCACAATAAATAACTTTTATTTTTACTAAATAACTTATTATTATAAATAAAAAATTATAATTTAGGCACATAAAAAACACAATAAAATTAATAAATTTATTAAAATATAAAAATATCATAATATTTTAAAAAATAAAAATAAAATTAAAGTTAAATTTGAATTTGAATTTAATTAAATAATTTAAATATTTTTTAAAATAAATTTCTTTCTTTTTTATTTTAATTATTCTACCTTATATATATTTAGTAATAAATTTTTTTGTTATATTATCCTCAGATCAATTTGATCATATCACAGATTAACTCATTCGAGATCAATTTTGATCGGATCCATCGGAATGACCCATTCGAATTAGTTTTAATCCGATTTATCAGGTTGATCTTCGCAATTCAATCTGAAAATTTTTGAGTCATTTTGAATTTGTTTAAGTTTCTAATGGGTTTGAATCACCTTTTTTAAATAGGTTTAAACTGAATTTCGGCAAAAATTACTATCTTTATAAATGAATAAAATATTAAATCAAAAGAATCTTGATTTATTTACCGGTATCAGAGTCATCTACAAGACTATGAGGTTATAAATTTAAATTTAACGTCAAATTAACTTAAAAATAATAAAATACTTAGACTGTAGGTATTAGGCCATTTACAACTCTAGCTTAGACTGTAGGTATTAGGCCATTTACAACTCTAGCTTGCATATCAATTCCACAGAACTTCTACTGACATACGAGTATTTATACATGTAGACATGATTAATGCTAAGAATGCAATTCATCAGCTACGGTTGTTTTATACACATGAATCTCAACATCACATGGAATATTAAAAATTCAAATAATTCAAACATTCCATCTTATATCCTTAAACCCAAAAAAACTGAAGTTCACCCAATTAAGTTCTATCTTATATTCAAATTTCTCAATAATGTCCACCTGCAGATTGTTATCCAACTAAAACCATTTTCTAGGCGTCCTTATTAAGTGAAAACATCATCCCATGATTTCTTTTCCTTTTTACTTCAAACTTTTGATTTTCAGCTAGAAAAAGAGAAAGTCATCATCATCATCACATTTATTTCACCGAAACAAATTAAAATTTATTTATTTTGACCTTTTTTATATTCTTTTTTCACTCTATTTTTATATGAAAATTTTAAAGCGTCTCAAAGTTGAGTGTCTAAAAAAAAGAGAATCATTTAAAAACTTTAATGATCATCAATAATTCAGAATGAAATTTTCTTCATTTAAAGATTATTATTTATTTTAACTCGTCAAATTATTTCTTAAAATATAACACACACATATATATAGAATCACCCAATACAAAAGCTAAAATTTGTAAAAGATAGTCAATAACAGTTAATTATTATATCAATATCAGTTTCAAGGTAATCTTGTTACGTAATTTTAGATAAGAATGAATCACAATTATTATATTTGAAGATACACTTTAACGCACTTAGAGTTAGGTAGAATCAATAAATTTAAATAGAATCTCATTTACTATGTTTAAAATAAGATTCAACTGTAGTGTTTAAAACTATATCTGAACACAAAACTCAAATATAATATAGTTTATTATATTCAAAAATAGTCTTCAACAGATTTTATTGCTTGTCATATTTAAATACACACTTTAATATAATCTCGGATATCATATCAAAGAATCATTTATGTAACCAAAAAAGAATCATTAATTGTAGAAGCTCAAATTTGCAAAAGATAGTCCAATGACAGTTTAGACATAAAAAAACATGAAGGCGAACAGTGCAAGTCTAGATGATCTTACTGGTGTTAAATAATTAAACAGCAGGGTCTTTCTCTTTATTTCCCCCCCTTTCCTATTGGTTAAAAGATGGTTCTTATTGAAGGAGCACAGGTCTTAATTTGTTCTATTCCATACCCATGAGAGGATCAAAATCAGAATTAAGTCCACTGATAGATGTAGTCATTAATTACCTCCAAAGATCTGGAGCGCTGCTCATTTGATCCTAATAGTCCAACTTCACTCCGATACCTAGCAATTGTCGTATCCATGCTGCAACCACGACACTATTACGTAACTAACCAAAGGGTAGCTAAAACTTTTTAATTAATAGCATGTAGAGTTAACAATTAAGAGAAAGAGAAGAGGTAATTATATACTCATGACTTGCAAACTGGTAAGCCTTTCCAGAAGGAGAGAAGATAATTAAGCAAACTTCAGCATCACAGAGAATTGAAAGCTCGAAAGCTTTCTTTAGAAGCCCGTTTCTTCTCTTGGAGAAGGTAACCTGTCTGTTTGTTGGGTTCTCTATTCTCTTCAGCTCCACTTTTCCTCTCCCCATATTTGTATTCTAAGTCAAGCAAACACGCTTCTGACTGCGAGCAACTCAAACTTCACAGTAATGTGTTTTGGTTTTGGGTCCATATATATAGATGTTCGTGCAAAGGGACAATGAGAATCTTATACCACTACTTCTTAATTAATGTGAACTAATATGAGAGTCTTATACCACTACTTCCTTCTTAATTAATGTGAACTAATATTAAGTGTGATTAAGGAAGATTATTAATGGGGACTCAACAGAAGGGTGCACTTTCTGGCTCAGTTGACGCGACATGACGGCACTAGACATTTGATTTGAAATTCCTTTTAGAATGAAATACCAGTTTATTTCATTATTATGTCAAATTACATTTTTTTAACCAAAATATTTTCATTCATAGAACCTCATACAATATCATTAAAAAAAATCTATCTTCAAAATCTAAAATACTAGTTTAAAAATCAATTCTCAATATTAATAACGAGTACATATTACTTTATCTCCAATATCATAGCATCATTTTTAAAATGAAATTTCTTCGATGACTATTCATATTTTTTTTTAGTAATGAAGATCATCAGCGAACTTGATATTATAGCAAAAACACAATTGAATTTCTCTTACTAAATCAGATTTGAGATGCAACTTGTTGATCTTGAACTACCACAAAACTCTTAATAAGAGAGACAACAAAAGAATCCTAAATAAAAAAAATCAATAAAAAATGATAAATCAAATAAAAAATAAAATAGATGAAAATTTCTAAAGAAAATAAAAAGAAAATTAATAAAAAAGGAGTTATTTTTACAAAATTTTGACAATCCTAAAAAACTAAAAGAAGTTTTTTGGAAGAAAGAGAGGAAAGAATGATTCAGATTCCTATATTTTATAATATATCATTGCATTTTTCACCATCTTAATTGTTCACATACAATTTTTAACATCGTTTTTGTATAATCAACTAAACCTTAACCCTTGAAGTGTTATTTTCTAGCCAAATACAATCATTTTTTTTTAAAAAAAAACTCCTTTCTCTCAATAGGATTTTTCTTCTCTTAATTTTAACTATAAGTTGTGTTGGTGAGCCAGTTATAGTCTCCTTTTTCACCTTTTTTTTTTATAATTATTTGAAATGTTTGAGTTATCTTGAGTTAAAATGACAAAATAATGTTATTAATTTATTATTTTTTCATTTATTTCTCATTTCAATTAATTTAAACTTATATTTGTTTTTTAAATTTATATGATTTAATCATTTCTCTTCTTATACTAGACTCATTTAAAGATAAAAATATTGAGCTATATTGAATGGAGCATGTATCTCATAGTTATATCAAATATGGGTAATCAGTCTCAATTTTGGACTAATTGTTTGAAATTATCTAGGATTGAATCAAAAATTGGTTACTTGAAAAATTAATGAATTGGTACCGAACCAAAATAAAAAATATTTATCCCAAATTGAATCGATTTTCGGTTTGGTCTAGTAACTTTCCATTTAATATTTATAAACAAGAATTATTTCCACTCATTGAAAAAAAAAAATAGTATAACTACTTTGTTCCAATTAAATTTGAGATAGTAATTTTAATTTGTTTTGTGGAAATTTCTGTTTCAATGTAGATTTGATAAAGGTTTTCATTTTAAAAATAAAGTAGTAAGGAAAAAATAATTGTGTCAAATGGTAATTTATTAATTACAATTTCCAAATTACTTTTTAGTGTATTTAAGACTTGGAAAAAAATAAGTTCGGAAAATCTAAATTTTTTTGAGCTTTATTCAAGTTATATATATATATTAGCATAGACAACAAAAAAAAGTATAAAAAATAAATCAACTATAATTTTTTAAAATAGTTCTATACTCCCTCAATGCCACAAAGAGCTATATCCTAATACCGTATAATACTTTATGCAAAACATTATGCTACCGTATTACATTGTGGCGGTTGAGATATGCTTAATTCATATAGATATTTTATTTAAATATAAAATTACTGTATAATTTTATTTTTAAGAAAATTCTATAATTGGGAAATCGTGTTTTGATTAGGAAACGTAAAATCATTTTATCCGATAGTCCTAAATTGATTGAACGCCCTATAATAATTACAAAAGACAATTAATAACAATATATCATTCAGTCAACTCCTTAATTACACAAATCAAAATAATAGACATTTTTTAAACTTGCTCAGTAATATTTGGGAACACATGGCCACATTTAATTTTCATATTTTTGAGATAATGTAATTATAAATAATTAAATCTTCAAATTGTGATTAAATTTACCATCCACAATCGACGACTACTATTCTATAGATATAAAAGGCATATTCAAAAGATCTCAAGTATATCCGAGCACTCATTTCTACTTTTTTATTATCAATTATTTTACACAAACTCTCTTATTAATTTAATCATTTGAGTGATTTTGAAAACTCTGATATATTCTAACTTATAGTGTCTCTTTTACAGAGTAACCATATTCAATTTTGAAACAAAGGATCATCACTATAGAAAGAAGAAGTGAAATTATTTACCTCATAAGGTCGGCCAATTGTAAGTAACAAACTACAATGGGCAATGCAGCATCAAACACATCCAATGGAAGACTATAAAAATAAAAACACAAGCCCCTAAAATTCCAAACAATTGGCGCTGTGGTGTTAGCAATTATCTATAAAGTAATCAGTGGCCGACACCTGGAACATAATGGCAAAGGAACGATTCCACTGAATCCAATGGCAGGTCGACACGTTTCCAGGAATTGTGATTGATTGATTGATAGATTACCGTGTTAATGACTTCTGCTGTGGAAGAGTACTTTGATTACAAAATCCAAAAAGTTTTAGTAAATGTCATAATTATTTTCCTTTTGAATAAAAAAAAAGAAAAGAATTTCGAAGTTTTGGTTAAGTTGTTACAGAAAAAATGATGAAACATATCAAAATTTCAGTTGCCATGTCACTGAGGCGACAATGTGAGTAGGACATTAAAAATCGTGGGGCCATTTTTGTACCAAAGGATCCTATGAAGTATGAAATCCAATTGCTTCTCATCATGAACTTCTTCAGTTCTTATTGTTTTAGGTTTCTGTTCTGTAGGAATCTCAGATGCTTTCCTGTGCTGCAATCTTTTCTATTACGTTTGTGAAGTACCCAAAAAAGAAAAAAAAAAGATTTTTCAGTTGATTCACAAGTTTGAAGATAATTTTAATCAATATTATTGAATTAAAAATTTATTAGTAAAAAAATTTTGCTATTTATGTTCAAAATTAGAATATTATAAAGTAATAGAAAAAACATATTTATACATTTAATTTATAATAAATTAAATGATAATAATAATTTTTTCAATGAATAAGATCGATGTTAATAATATATAATAGGTTGATAAAAGTGATAGATAATAATGGGTTGTATAGAAATAGAAAGTAGCAATAGCAAACAATAATTTGAATTGTGAGCAATGAATTTTTGAGTATTGGGTAAGATTGATAATTGTTTCAGATAATTTATAATTAATAAATGATAAATATTAAGTGTTTGATAAAATGATATTTAATTATTTTTATTAGTATATGAAATGATTGAAAATTATTCAATTTATATTTCAAGTATAATATATTTTTATTTAAGCATTAAAAATTATGAAATACTTAATAAAAAATAATTTATATTGCACGTGAAAGTTTTTATTATTTTATGAGAATATCGCATTCGAAGAGTAAATTAGAATTATTTAATATTAGTTAATTTGTTTATTACAATTATATTATGTATATTATTTGATAAATGTAATTTCAATTATTGTGATAAGAAAAAAAATTATATGGAATAATGAGAAGAAGAAATCATTTTTCATCAACAAGTGTAAGGGGTGAGGAGATTCGATTCCAAAACTTAAAGGTGTTAAAAAGGATAGATACTCTAATAAGTTTGGATGTGTAAAAAAAAAAAAAATCAAATCAAAGGAATACGAGGAGTTTTGATTAAAAATATGAATTATTTTGGTTTTAGTTAGGTATAACTCATTGATGGAAATTACATACCTCCTCTGATAGGATGGAAGTTTAAGGAGAAAAAGGGGAGATGGATTCTTCCAACCTCATGGCCTCTCATTTCCTAAATTTCAAGCTAAATAAACTTAAAAGACCGGTAGGCTCAATAGCTCAAAGAGAACAGTAGGCCCTAAACGAAGAAGAAACCGAAACGTAGATTACTTTTCAGCTTTAAGGTGGGGGCCACCAACTTTCTCTTGGATCGAACAACGGGTAATGGAAATTGGACATGTGGGGCTTCATCTAAATTCATTGTACGATTAAACAACAGCCAATGCATATGAATTCAGACAGAATCTGATTCTCAGGTCTTTATTTTTGTCGGTGCTGGGCTTACCTTGCTTTTGACAAATTGTTTAAGAGAAAAAGAAAATAATAATAATAATAAATTTTATTTATGTATTTATATATTTTTTGATTAAAAAAAGAGAAAAAAATTTATTTTTTTTATTTATTTTCTCTATTTATGTTTTGGGTAAAAAAAAGAAACTAATTCAATTGAATTTATTATAATTTCCTTCAATCATTATATTTTCTTTTCTTATTATAATTTATTTCTATTTAAAAAAAATAAAGAGAGAAAAATAAAAGTTATTTTTCATTTTTTCTTTATTTTTCTTTTATTTTCAGATAATGAAAATAATAGTCTTCTCTTATTTTTTTTATTTTCCTTCCCCATTTATTTTACTCCATCTCAAATAAACGATTGATATCCTCATAATTAATCATCAACTATATGTATCTTACTTGGGACACCACTATATTACGAAAATACCTGAATATTTCTTCAACATCAAGTCTTGAACAAAACAAAACCCAAGAAATTTTTCTTATAATCCTTTCATTTATAAAACTAATTCCTTCATTTCTATTCCAACAAGAAATAACTCCAAGTAAAATTTATGAATTGAATATAAGATTTTTCACATAATATTTTGTTTAAATTTGGTTCTTTCTCTTAAAAGTCCTCTTACTGTCTTGCTCATAGAAAAGTCATTTTTCAACCATTTTTTATTGGAATTTGGCTCTTTCTTTTTTTTTTTTTAATAATTACTATCTAGATATCAATAAACTCTACTCTATTTAGATTTGAGGGTAAATCCCTCTTTTTGTTTTCTTCTACCCTCCCATATTTTTTTTCTAGATCTTGCTTTCCTCCCTCATCCAAATCACCTCTAGTGTTGTTCATATACATCGATAGTTAAGGAATTTATCCTTTTTCTTCCATGTTGTTCACGTTGATATCTTTAATTGGAGGTGTTGATGATACTTGAAGATCCATTCAAATTCTCAATGTTGTATTTTATTCAAAATCAGTTATATTTCTCACACTGTTGAATTCTGATAAAATACTTTTGATAGTTTATTTGAGGAGTTCACCATTGAGATTGTAAAGAAGTTTGTCCCCTTTCTCTATCTTTTTTATTATGTTTCGATTGCATATTTCACTGTTATATGAGTTTTGATTGGATTACAATCTACACATGATTGTTTTGCTTTGAACCTATAGTTCGCGTTCGTCATAAGAGCGACTTTTATGGTTGTTGAATTTTTAGATTTCTATCTGTAATTGCATTGTTAATACTATGAGTAGTGGTTGAATTTTTTGTATTTTAGACTTTATACCTCAAAGTCTCACACAATAGAAAGTAAGAACCTATTCTCGTACTATTTTATTGATCACCTTAGCACACATGGTATGAATCATAAATTGTAATATTTTTTATTCATTTTATATCTCATAAAATATTGTACATATTTTAGTTCAATCGCTTTTTGGCCCCCTAATCTAAATATTATGCATTTAAATATCAATCACCATGCCTCCTAACCTAATTTACACATTATTTGCCAAATCAATCAACATGTTATTCTTATACTAATTCAACTATCAAGACAACAGTTCAAATAATGTTAGATTTTCACTTAAGATCAATTTGTCTCATCTTTACTTGCTCTCTCAATGTTAGTAACAATGACTTATATGAGTGAGCCAATCTAACACACATGATATGGATCTCTACATTGGACATTAATTTTTTTATGTGTTTGTGCAATTACAAACTGTATTGGAATAGAGTGCTAGAACACATCCTTTATGTGGAGTTTTGACTTAAATTAAAAAAAAAAATTATTCTTCAATATTTCACAATAGTCAACAAATAAATCATAACTCCAAACATTATTTACTATTTTTGGTTTTCATGTTCTCCATTGATCTTTATTTATCTTCAGTAAAGCGAGACAAATCTTTTAATCTTGTCTTTGTATTTGATAATCTCAATGGTTCAACCACCTTTCGTGGTTCAATTTCATAATTCCCACTTAGTTGAGATGCTTACTATAATCCATTGTTTAATAGAACTTAATCCTTGTACTTATGTCTCAATCAATCAACGAGCCATGCACAAAAGTTTTTCCTTCTTCATCTCAAATTGAAGAAAATATTTTATCAACATGAAGAGTAAAGAATTATTTTATTATGATTTTGCCAAAAAACTAATATATGTCTCATTCTAACATGTCTTATACTTGCAATCACATAAAAGTGATAGAATAGTCAATAGCCAAGCTAAGATTTAAAATTAAGAGGGGCAAATTGTAATAAATTTCAAACTACAAATTTGATAAGTAAGTTCATTTTTTATATGTAATTTCATTTTTTTAATTCCCAAAGAAATCCTTTTTGTCTTTATTTAATTATTATCTAATAACTTTTTAATTGTTTAACATAAATATACAAATTTTAAAATTTAAATAAATGACAAAAAAATAACATAATTTAATAATACGATGACAAATTCTTAAGAATAAGAGGGACAAGAAAGACTATTTACATTTAATAATAAAAATCTATAACTATTTTTTTCAAAAAAACAAGGGAGGTAATCACCCCTTTTCTTGTATGTGCCATCGTCACTGAAAATAGTTAGCAAAAGAAAACTAAATGCAAGTACCAATATAATAATAATAATTATTTGTTGCTTACCATCATAAAACATACACAATATGTTCAAATCAATAATGAAAAACAAACATATTAACATGTTTTCATGCCAAAAATCAATCGAATTGAAACCAATCACAAAAACCATCATAGAGTCTCTGATATTATTGTCACAAATAAGGGTGAGCAACTGATCAGTTTGGTCGGTTTTGAAAGTATTCTTGAACCGAACCAAACAAAACAAATCGACTTAGCTCGGATATAAATCGAACCGAAGTGAAAATTTGAAAAAATCAAAATTAACTGAATAAAAAAAACCGACATAATATTTATATAAACCGAATAGAATCGACATCTTATAAAAATTGTGTAAACTGAATCAAACAACTCAAAGATTTATACAAACTGAAATAACCAAAAATTTTATCTAGGATTCATCATATAAAATAAAAAACACTTCAATTGTTGGTGTCAAACATTATCAAGCAAGAACGTGTTGCGTATAATAAACATCTAATATACAGAATTTGTTGCCGATTAATACCCCAAATTCCATATTACATAATAAACATATATTAAGTTTCAAATTCTAAATTAAGTTTCAAATACCGTAAATCTTCATCATATTAGTCGTTTATTAAAAGAATCTTCTAACAAAAATCACAAATTCAACTAAATTTAGTAAATAACAAGTGAAAGATTATTGACATTCAGATCATATTGTCGATCAAAGTTTCAAATTTCAAAATAAGGTTTCAAAAACTAAACAAATCTTCATCATATTACAATTTACTAAAGGAATTTTCTAACACAAATCACAAATTCAACTTATTTCAACAAATGGCAAGTGACATAGGTGAGGAGGCACCTAAGTCTTACCTTGTGAAGCCAACAACAAGTGACTTTGTGCACTTGAAAATGGTGAGATTGATTATGATATAGTAACGTGACTTGACAGATGAAAGGTGCAGCCAACAGAAGGAGAGACATGTAGCAGCTGGAGTTGCTCGGTTGTGCATGAGAGAGCAACGATGAGTGACAATGAAGGAGTGAAGGTAGCGGCTAGAGCCATTGGATCATCGTGAGAGAGAGAGAGCGGAGCGATTGGATTACTGGGTTGAATGGAATAGAGTGGTAAGAGAGCAAAGAGCAGCACTGGCTGGAATGGAAGAAGAGAAACGCAAACAGAAGAAAGGGGGTTTATTTTTAGTATTATTAACTTATTAACCAATGTGTTTTTAGGTTCGAATTTTTTGGTTTAGTTGGTTTTTCAGTGTATAAAATCGAATCGATTGAAAATCGAAACTTTAACCTTTTTATAAACCAAACAGACAAGTTGTATAGACAGAACTGAAAATATCGAACAGAATCGGCTCAGTTTGGTTTAGCGAGTTTTTTTGACAATTTACTCACCCTTAATCGCAAAGTGAATAAACAGTTCGAACTTGATTTTCGACTTACTTCTTAATGATTCCACGATGATATGAAAATTAAATTGAGAAAGAACCCAATTAAGCCGTGATAAAATTACAAAAAGAAATGCCAACAATTGTGCACAGCCCAAATGCCGATGCCTATGTTATAACCGTATATATTTACCTGCAGAGACTTCTCATGCATGGCCATATTTTGTTTTTTGACGCTGTCTTTTTATTCAAAGTGCAGTTATGCTCTTCTTATTTTGGCCAACTGATCTTATATTTTTTTAAAAAAAATTATTCGAATCGGGTCCAGTCAACCTGTCTTCGAAGCCAGGCAAAAACCGAATTTTCGACAAATAAATTAAAGGCCAAGCCATATAAGATCCCAATTAATTGAAGAAAATCCATAAAATCACAGCAACAACAAACAATAACATGACAGACCGCAGATTTAGTCTATAAAGGACCAAAAGCAAAAAAGGAAAGAAAAGGTGGTACACATATATATGGAGAAAGCAGACAAAAGACTAGCCAGCGTGGATGTGGACACCAATGGTAATGAGGAAGATAGTTATGAGGCCAAAGTAGATTATGGCATGAACAAGAATAGACACTCCACTTGTCTGCATATTCCCAAACTCAACCACCCTATTTCTTGCCGGTATCTAAAACAACAGCCCTGGCGTTAACAGCACAAACAGCACCACTGCAAGTATCACTGGCCCCCAATCTGCAATCCCTTTTCTTCTTTTCTCTCCATACACCTGAACGGATTACTGTTTAACCAACCCAGAATAGGAACAGAGATTGGTAAGGAAGAATCTGGTGAAACCATGTGCAGTGAAAATGAGATGGGAAAGGGAACACTAGTAGACAAGTTCATTCATATCCACGCTTGTGGTGACACCCATACATGTCTTTTCATTTTTTCAACGGCTGTGATCTTCTTTTTTGGGATAGGAATCATTAATTTATTTCATCTGTCTGTCACCCATTTTATAGCTGGGCTTCTTCTATTTGCTCGTGCAAGTGAGCTAAAGACTAAGATAGGCCTTCTTCCCCTAGCGTAAAGAAAGAGAAATCCCATGTAAAGATAACAAATATTTTCAGGTGAGACTGTAACATTTTGTTTTCAAATTTGGATTCAACCTTGGCAAATTAACTAAAATAAAGAAAAGGGAAACAAATAACACACCCAAGCAATTTACTAGCACAAATTTGAAGATAACAATGTCAAGATTACATGTAATATAATGGTGATGCTGAAGGTATGAAAATAAAATTAAATTAGCCAGCGTATATGCGAATGCCAAGTGCCAAAATGAGGATGGTAAAGACAACAAAGAAGATGAGTGTGTGGACCACTACAGCCTTCCCATTGGTCTTTAAGCTCCCAAATTCGAAGTGTCTGGTGCTCCCTGGTAGCTGGAATATGAGACCAGGAGAAAGAACTACGAATAGTATGTATCCTACTATGATTGGCGCCCAATCCGCCATTGGACTACAATTACTGCTTCAAAGGAAATAAAAAAAAAAAAAACGAACAATTCAACAACGCTTGATGATGTGATAATTGAAAGACAACCACAACTCTGTTTCAGCGATACTATATAAATGGGAGTCCATTTATGTGTGGCAGTGCCAATATTTGTATTCAAATTGTGGGACCGGAACTGAACATGCCTTTCTGAAACGCTAACACTGCACTACCATTCTTTTCTTGCAAGAAATGCATCACATAATGGAACAAAAGACTTTTTTTTATTTTGTGGGAATCTATCTTTTTCTGCGTACTTATAAGCATTATGTTATCTTTCACAACTAATTACAAACTGAAAGGATACAATTCCTGAGCACTTGAACTAAGCCCTCACGCAAAGGACCTTTCTTTTATCTCTTATTTTTTCCCCTTTTTAATTTTATTTGAATTTAATTCAATTGTTCATTTTTATTATGTATGATTATTTGCTTGAAAAATAAATCATATTTAATTTATTAAGCATTTAAATAATGTTAATGTAAACCTATCTAATTAAAAATAACTTTTTCTTCATAAATTATGAGTAAATAGTGAATAAATAATAAACATTTTTAAAATGAATAACAAATTACTCAAACGGATCCAAAATATTATTTATAACCATAAATCTAAAATCCAATTCAAAATCTTATTGAAGAGGTACTGGATGGGTCAGGCGTCTTTCCTTTGAAGAAAAAATAAAAATAAGTAAAACTGAAGATAGTTAGTTCTCATTAGGAAAAGAAGACTGAAATAAACATGTTATTTGATATTAGTATAATATCAATATTTATTCTGATATTAAGTTTGTAGGTGCTTTCTTCTCAAAAAAAAAAAAAAAGTGCTTTTGAATACTGTTTTTAATATATTTTTTATTTGTTGTTGTGTTTTTTTTATAACTTATGTTAAATCACATTTTTAAAAAATAATAATTTGATATTTTTCAAAACAATAGTTTATCAAAGCATCATATCTTAAATGTTATATAGACTTTGTTTGATTTGAACAGCTAATTTTTAGAGAACCGATTTATTAAAAACTTATTATTACTTAAAACTTGTTTTCTTGAGAGATTCATTTTCTTTTTTTAATTTTTTAGATGAATTTTCTGATATTGAATTCACTTATTAAACTTTATGAAAAGGGTATTATTAAGTATGATATTATTTCTGCATAATAACATAACCTTTCAAAAAAAATAATAACATAAATATTTTTTCTTTCATGAAACAGATTTATTCAAATTAAAAGTGAAAATTTTTCGATTTAAATTAAAAAATGAAACTAAATTGGTGTTATTCAATCTATTTTATTTAAATTTTAAAAATTTAGTTCCATTCAATTTAAATTTTAAATATATTTAGTTTGATTTTTGTTGTTGAATTATTAACAATTAATACATCTAATTTTATTTATAATTAATACATAATATATATTTCAAATATATTAGTCATATACTAATATTCATATTTTGAAATTATAATATCCATTTTGGATGTAACATATTATACGATTAATATGCTATATAGAATATTGATATATTCTTTAAAACATATAAATTTTTAGGCATATTGCAATCAAATTTGAGTTTATTTAAAAGCTCAACTGACTGAATTGAACTAGCTAAAAAAAATCATTTTGTTTTAATTTCCATTTTTATCTTACTAATTAATTCTATTTGATTTTTTTAGTTTTAATAAAATTTTAATTAAATTAAATTAAACCAATCAATGCTCGCTCTTAATAATCTAAAAATATTTTAAAAATGTATTTTGATTTTTAAATTTATTGCACTTATTTATTACTTTACGTTTTTGGCACGTTGCCATGTTTTAAAAATTGTGTTTTTTATATTTTTTCGCTATATTTAATAAAATATCATTTGTTTATGAAATATTTTTTCTTTTTTCTTTTTTCTTTTTTTATATTCACAATTTCATTCTATATTGATGATTACAGTTATATGTATATATATATATGGGTGGCAGACAACACTAAGTGCAGGCATCATCCACCTACACAATCCTATGGATGGTATGGTGGCTCCTATGAGGGAGCATAGTGGGTCCTCGTCCACCTCGTGTCTCCCTTAGATCGTGCAGACAACTTCATAGGCTAAACCCACTCTCCTTGCACAGTTAATATGTTCACAACAAATTTTCAGTGGTTCTAAAAATTATTGATCAAACTCTTATCTTGGTGTTGATGGTTGCCCCCAAATGAACCTTTTAAAAAATAATGGTGAGGCAATGCAACTCAACATGGCATGGCCTTTACAAAATTCAAGGGACAATATTAAATCTCAAAAAACCAATTAAAATTTATGATCTAATTTAGTATCAACTCCTTTTATTTTTAAAATAAAATTTTAATTTTCTAGTTTTATAATAAATAAAAAAAGAAATATAATATTTAAAAATTGTTTTTAATATTTATTTTTAAAAAAATTAAAATAAAATAATAGCAATATGAAATATTCTTTATGTCAAATAGTACATAAATAACTAAGCAACAAAAGATTATGAGCATAAACAATCATTGCACTCAACGGTGGTTTCACATTCTTTAGAATAGTTTGTGCAAAACGTTTTGTTCTTCCCATTTTTTATCATTATGTGAAATCATATGTTAAATTACTAAAAAATATATAATTAAAAATTTTCATTTTAATGACTAAACCTAAAATTAAAAAAATATAAATTTTATTATAAAATAAATTTATTTGTTGTATAACTAAAAAAATAATTGTTGATATATAATTTCAATCAATTATTGAATAAAATTCAAAAATACCTAGCTCAATAAACAGGCAGCATATGATTATTCCAAGGTGTGAGTAGCATCCACTGATTAGACTTGGATAAAGAGAAATTGACGCTATGCACTTCTTTTTATTTGTTAAAATATTTATATTTTATGTTTTTGTTTTGTAATATCTAGTAGTTGTTTTTATTGTTTATGATAAAAAAATTATAAATTTTTATATATTTTAGATGAAAAATAATTAATAAGTGAATTTTTTAAATTAAAAATTAATCATAAAAAGAGATAAAATCATATTTATTAAAAGTTGAAGATGATAGTTTTGTTTTAATTATTATTATTATTATTTATTGATGATTGCATCAACATAAAATAAATCAAAACTAAACATTTTTCGATAAACTATTTTATGTATTTAATTTTTAATAATTTTAAGTCAATAATAAAACATTTATAACTCAGTAATAAATCAGTAATAAACTATTTATAAACATTTTACTGTGTAATGAGAATTAAACACAAATATTATTTTTAATTATTTTTTAATCGATGGTTATATCAATAAAAAATAAACACAAAATAAACTTTTTTCTACGAACCGTTTTCTATATTTAATTTTTAACAATTTTAAATCAGTAATAAGTTATTTGTAACTCATTAATAAACCAAAATAAATATGTAATAAATCATTTGTAAACATTTTACTATGTAAGAAAAATTAAACGCAAACATCGTCTTTAAAGTAAAAAAAAAAAAATTTATTTATAAATCAGTAATAAATAAAAAATAAATCATTTATAAATATTTTATTGTGTAAGAATAATTAAACACAAACATCATTTTAACTTTCAACAATTCGATTTCTCTCTTTTTATGACTAGTTTTGAATTCAAACATATTCATTTTAACTGTTTTTCATTCATAATATATTAAAACTCATGAGTTTTGTATTCTAAATAATAAAATAAACATTCAAAATCATATTAAATCTGTTTTTAAAGTGACAAACATATATAATGAAGAACTTTATATATCTAAAACAGATTTACAAATTTTGCAATTGTGTATGAGGAACATATTTATTTTGTTGATTTTGTCTATCAAAAAACGAAACTTGAGAACGATTTGATCCATTGAGAAACAAAAAATGAATTTGATAAAAGAAATCGTGTTTGAGAAGAAAAAACAATAATGGTGGGAAATCGATTTGAAAACATTATTTTTAATTTGATGAATCCAATTGATTAAGGTAAAAAGATTCTCTTGGTTTTTAAGTAACAAATGTGTAATTTCTTTTTTTTATGGAGTTGATTTAGGAAATGATAAATAAACTATATTGTTGATAATGAAAATCCATTACACATTAATGAAGACAAGAGTTTGTTAAGGTAAAAAAAATTGTTTCTCATATTTTGCTCAATTCAATTAATAACAGATTTTGAGCGTATATTTATTAAAATTTTGTTCAAGTTATTTTTTTTTTAAATTGTAAATGTTTGAGATAAATTTGCCATTAGTATATTAGTTTTAGGTTTTACATCCTTATCCCTTAGATAAAGGACAACTTCGGCTCATTAACTTTTTCATAAAGTTCATATTACTCAAATTAACTTTTTTAGTTAATTTTACATGTAAAATTTACAATCTAATCCAATTTTAAATGCGTTACTTTCACTTAGTCAAACAATGATAAAAATAATTAAAAAATATTGTTTTATTTTAAATTTTTAAATTAAAATAATAAAGAGAGAGAAGTCTTATCTTTTGGCTTAAAAAAAAGAAGTCTTGTCTTTTTTAATTTTCTCGTAAAAGTCACCTATGTAACTAATTTAAATCCATTATTTATACATCTCTCTTATCTTATTTTTTATTAGCCATATTTATAATATTATATTCTAAATTTTTCAATCACTAGTTGATAGTGATGCGAGGAAAAAATAATTGAGAGAAAAAAGCAATTAAAAAAATTGTTCAATTTTAATCTTTGTTTATGGTGGAATGACTATTAGAAAGCACAACTAAATTTTTAAATTTTTTATATTTCTTTTGAGATTAAGAATACCATAAACATCTCCTTAAATATTTCATTAAACATATTCTCTACAATATGGTATTTTTAAGTAGCAAAATCAAAATCTATTATAATTATATATGTATAGCAACAATAGCTACTTGAACTGCTACAAAGCTTGAGTTGTGATTTGTTCATCAAATTATTAGTAGCTAATCAATTTTAGAAGTGTTAAATAATAATAGAGAAAGCACAATGTGGAGAGTTCTTACAACTAATTAGAATTATGTCTCTTCAATACATTATTTATTTCAAATTCTTTAAAAGCAATTTTCAAATTGAAATATGTTTTATTATTATTTTCTCTTACACCAACATGTCTAATATGTTGATCAGAGACATTATCTACTTTCAGTTTAAAAAGACTTAATTTTATTTATAATATCTTTTTTCTCGACTTTTAGTTTAATATAATTTAATTTATTTTTAATATCTGTTTAATTTCTTTCTACTCCTTAGATCGCTAAAATGCTCAACTACATCAACCTTCAACTGCACTAATGCCTTTTGGATTCACTTCAATCTTTGAATTTTCAACATCATCATCATCAATTGATTCTATTTTTGCACTTTTTATTTCCTTCTCAACACTACTTACCTCATCACTAAAATTTTTTATTATCATCATCATTCGAATTCGATTTATGACCTAATTCATTACTATTTTCAACCTCCACGCATGCCCATTATTACTTAAAGGGGTCAAACTCTATTACAACCTAAGAAGAATAACAAGATATGGCTAAACCCCAAAACCTTTTTATAAGGTCCTTCGAAAGTTTTTGAATAAGTAAAATATAAAGTTTCTTCATTAGAATTGAATCTAAATCAATCTCAAACATAAAATTTCTATGTAAAAATAAAATATGCTTAGACCTATTCATGAGATACACAACTCACTACTTTATTTTATCTTTTCTTATATTATATGCAAAACCACCACAATAACCTTTGTAACTCATTCTATGATAGTAACTAAATCCTTTTATGTCTCAATCCTCCGCTTTTACTAGAACCGAATCTAAATCCATCTATTTATCAATAACCTTCATCTTGTGTTATTTCTATAATGTTTGATTTGGATATGATTTTGATATGGATTGAAATTTTGAGAGAGACATGAGATGAGTTAAATTGATGATGAAGATTATCTTTGAGATTTCTTTAATTAAATAATAGTGTGCATTTGTCATATTCAAGTGTGATTTCGCATATATGTTAATGGTCAAAAATATATATTTTTTATACTAAATGATTTAGTTCAATGGTTAATTTAACAAAAATAATAATAATTTGAGTTTTAAGTGCCCACTTTTGAAAATTTTGGGGGAGGGGTGCAATTTTGCCTTTATCCTTTTAGATTTAGAACTAGAATTTTTTTAAAAAAAAAAAAAAGAGAAAAAGTCATTAACATCCATCGAGGATAACAAGATTAACAATATAGCAGCAAGGATAAAGAGGTAAAAAATGACTGTTAAATCGAAAATCGACCGTTTATGGAAAAAGCCTCCAGGAGCCTGTGGAATTGGAGCAAATTTAGTTAGAATCGTTAACGTGCACAAATATGATTGGGCCCTCCCCCATCGCATGGCAAAATTTGACTCCTTTCCCATATTCTAGGGTTTCGCCCTACTTCTATCTTCCTATCTCCCATTCTTTGATTGGACCCGCCGGTCGCTGAATATTACGGAAAATCATATTTTCCGATAACAATCCCGACCTGCGATTGGTTCCAACTCCGTAATCCGTGGTTATGAATTTTTGATTTCTTGATTGAAATCTTTATCGCGTTTAGCTATTGAGAAACAATCGCTGTAGTAAGTTTTTGTTTTATTTTTTAAATTTTTTTTAAAAGATTTTTCTTGATTGCGAATTGAGGTTGTGCATATGGGAAAGAATTGACGTGTTGGAGGTTTTGGATACAGGAAATCGGATTAGATGGCAAGTCAGGGCGGGTCTTCGAGAAGAAGTCTTTCCTTGACCAATTCATCTTCTCTTCTTGGAAGGAAGAAAACATCTTCTGAAAATGGTGGAGGTCCTGATACTGCTAGAAAATCTTTCACCTCTTCTCGCCCTGGGTAACCCTTGCTCTCCTTATTTCTTTCTTTCTTTCTCTTTTGCTCGATTGTTCATCGTTTTTTTATGTGCATAGTGTGTTTGGTCTTACCATCTGTTTATATTTTGTCTCTGACACAATATTTTTTTGCTTTTTGCTTTTGCTGCCTTTTTCCCTGTAGATCTTTTTACATCATTTATATTAATTAATTTGACGATTGAAACAGAATTGAGTCGTATAGTGATTGTTACAATTGCATGAGTTCTTTTTGTTGAAGTTTCTGTGTTAATTGAGTTGATTGAGCTGGTAATTAGTTTAAGTGATGTGGAAAAGGTATCCCTTATTAAGACAAATTAAGATAGTAGGTTACTCCTCAATGTCTTGCTTGTCAATGAAATATATATATATATATATATATAGAATGAAAATAAAATTCATGGGTCCAATGAAGTTAATTTGTTGATGAAGTTGCAGCATATAAGCTTGATTTGGTTGCTGGGAATGCGGGATTGATGATGGATTCTAATACTTGGCTTCTCTGTGGTAAATTAGATCAGATAAAGAAATCATTTTTATTTCCAATTTAAAATTTATAATTTTGTTCCCTGCAACTTGCTTAACACAACGAAATTGAACGAAGGGTTCATTATTATTCCTTCTCTTATTCCTGGTAACCAAATAGGACCTTAGTAGTCATCTGAAATGACCTTTTCTTATGTAGATATGTAGAAAAAAGAGGAAAGGATAAAATAACAAGGAAATTGAATCATAAGCCATTTTTTTTTCTTGAACAATAGTTTTGAAATGACAAAGGTATAATTGAGGTACATTCATAAGCCATCAATGTTTTGCTCGTTCCCTCTAACTCCCCCAGTATAGGATAAATTGAAAATGGGGGTTTGATGGAAGTATGGAACTTCCCCTCAAAATCATTTTCTTCCTCAGGGGGTTGGGGGGGACTAGCAGGACTGTTTCTTCTCTTTTCTATCAACTTACCCCTATCGTAAAGATGCTTGAGCTAATTAAGTTGATAAACATAGGGATTGTCTTTGCTAAAAATGTCGAATAATTAATTTCTCATCTACTTCAGTTTTAGATGTATGTCTTTAGGAGATGTAGAAATGATTGGTGTCTATTCTAATTAAAGATTTTTATGGCAATTTCTTTTGCTTTGCTTCCATTTTATGTACTTATATGTTTTTCTGGTTTAGCAACCCTAGAATTTTTGTGGTAGGTTGTCAAAGTAAAAGAATATACTCATCCATTCCTTGAAACCAGATTCATGAGACTTGCACATTCATGCATTCAGACATGAACATGTCTAGTTTAATTCTTCTTTGCACCACTTGTGTAGTCTTCCATTTACACCTGCATTTGAAACAGGGGCCTAACTGGTGAGCGCACAGTAAAACGACTGCGCCTGTCAAAGGCCCTGACAGTGCCTGAAACTACAAGTGTCTATGATGCTTGTCGTCGTATGGCTGCTCGTAGGGTTGATGCTTTATTGCTAACTGACTCAAATGCATTGCTGTGTGGAATCCTTACAGACAAGGTATGATGCCAACAAGTTCAGCATTTTTTTTTTTTTTGGTGCTTTTAGCCTATTATTGTCATGCAATTTTTTACTGTTCTAGGATATAGCAACAAGAGTTATTGCCTGTGACCTTAATCTCGAGGAGACTCCTGTTTCTAAAGTTATGACAAGGAATCCAGTTTTTGTGCTTTCTGACACGCTTGCTGTGGAAGCTCTTCAGAAGATGGTTCAAGGTTGGTAATAAGCTGAGAAACATCATCTCTGTTTTGTTATTTTTATCTTAACCCTTAAATTTTCTGGATTTTGGCTTATACAGGAAAATTCAGACATTTGCCTGTTGTCGAGAATGGAGAAGTCACTGCTTTACTTGACATAGCAAAGTGTTTATATGATGCTATTGCTCGCATGGAAAGGGCAGCTGAGAAGGGAAAGGCTATTGCTGCAGCTGTTGAAGGTGTAGAAAAAAATTGGGGGACATCTTTTTCTGGTTTGTGTAGAATGTTCCTATACATAAACCTTTAGACTATAAGCAATTCTTTAGGCATACCTTCCCACTATATACCATACTGCAGAACTTATTCAATTAGTTTCCAATGCTTTTTTTTTTCCCCCCGCTTAACATGCAGGACCTAATACATTCATTGAGACACTTCGAGAACGGATGTTTAGACCGTCTTTATCTACGATAATTCCAGAGAATTCAAAGTAGGTAATATTTTGCTTGTTGAATATTTTCTGTGTGTTGCATTGTGTATCCCCAAGTTAGTTTAATACTTTCTGTCACCTTTCAGGGTGGTAACAGTTTCACCAACTGAAACAGTTTTGTCAGTGACAAAAAAGATGCTTGAGTTTCAGTCAAGTTCTGCAGTTGTGAATGTTGATAACAAACCACGGGGAATTTTAACGTGAGTCTCTTTCTAGTTTTGTTTCACATAACATTTTTCTGTGTTATTTTCTGTTATAATCTGTGCATTTTATTTTTTTCAGCTCAAAGGACATCTTGATGCGGGTGATAGCACAAAATCTTCCACCACATTCCACTCTTGTGGAACAGGTTTTTATTCCAACACCCCCCCCACCCCTCTTCCTTCTCTTTCTCTCTTTCCTTCTCTTATAGATGGCATATTTTGTTCTTTGCACATATATGATTGATTACTGTGACTTTGATTTTATCTGCAGGTCATGACTCCTAACCCTGAATGTGCAAACATTGATACGCCAATTGTTGATGCTCTGCATACAATGCATGATGGAAAATTCTTACATCTTCCTGTAGTAGATAGAGGTAACATGCTTTTAAGTTTATTACAGATGAAGAGTGAAATGCTATACATCATCTTAGTTTTTGATGACCTTGGTGATTGAATACAGAGGGGAACATTGCTGCTGTTGTTGATGTGATTCACATAACGCATGCTGCAGTAGCCACTGTGAGTCAACTTGATGCCTTTCTGAAACTCTGAAACTATTTTGCGCTCTACAACTTTTCTCTGAGCAAGTTGCGTATATCAGAATCAGTTCTTACTGCATGGGACAATTGTTGCAATATGTGTATAAAAGCTACAATAAAAACAACAGAAACAATAATAGTAAAAGCCATGGTAGTGTTAGTAACAGTGAGTCCCAGCCTTTTTTGCTGGTAACGGGACTTAGTGTTGACATCCTGCTCATGCCTAAGATGAGAGGATTAAGGAGTTTGTTCCTCCTATTGTGACCTAGTCAATGATATGGCATTTTCCCCAAGTCTGGAGGCAGGAATTTTGTTTATCTTCATGAGAAACATATGTATGTTATGATTCAGCAGTATCTTTAATGTGAAGCAGAATAACAACATTCTTCTGATAACTTCATTAATCAGGTTGGAAGTTCAGCTGGAGTAAATAATGAGGCAGCAAGCACAATGATGCAAAAGTTTTGGGATTCTGCAATGGTCTTGAGTCCCCATGAAGATGATGAGGATACGCGGAGGTAATATGTTTTTGTTTTATTGTTGTGATAGAATTTTGTTTTCTTCCGACAATGTTTACTTAAACATTATATGGTGACATCTCAGTGAAGGTTCCTTGAAATTGCCTTCTGAAGGAGGAGAGACAGGGAGATCTCTTCCCTATCCTTCATCAATATTGCCAAATACATTTGGTTTCAAAATTAAAGACAAGAAGGGGAGAATGCACAGATTTACTTGTGGTGAGATATATGCCCCAACAATCATCGGTTCACTTTCTGAATAAAAATATGATTTTCATGTGATAGATAGTTGACCTGGGTTGTGGTGTACTTTTGTAACAGATACTCGGAGTTTGACAGATCTAATAGCTGCAATTCTTCAGAGGCTAGGGGATGACATTGACCGAAACAACTTGCCTCAAATTCTGGTATATCCTATGAACTTCATATTATACGACCATCATTAGCTTGACGTATCGATTTCCCTTATGTTAGTTTCGTACTGATTTATGGTCACATTCTGAAGTATGAAGATGAAGACCGTGACAAAGTTGTTCTGGAGTCAGATAGTGATCTTGTAACGGCTGTTGAGCATGCAAAATCAGCTGGTTTCAAGGTATGGTTTTGCTTTCTATTGGTTGTCCAAAGCGTTTCGTTTTACCTATGGTTGTATGGTTCTGTTGATTTGGAACCGTGTCATATTGCCATTGATCCTCATCATACTATGCAAACCAAAAGTAGAAATACATAAACTTTTATATACAATGTGTTCCCTCTTCTAGGAAAAATGATTTTTTTTTTTGTCCTTTTTATTTTTTGTCAACGGAACTGTTAAACTACAGTGACCAGTCATTGACTTTGCTATGAATTTTACAGGGTCTGAGGTTGCATTTAGATTATTCTGGGGTGCGTGGTCATAGGGGGGTTTCCGGTGCAGGAGATATGGATTATGCTCACGCAGATGCATGGGCTGCTGCATATAGTGCTGTTGCAGCAGGTGCTGCTCTGGTTGCCGGGTTAAGCGTTCTAGCATACTTACGGAGATATGGTAACTGACACCTTGTTAAAAAAAGACCAGTTTATACAAATTAATTTTATCCTGTACTAAATACCCAAAATGGAATCGGTTGGGAGGGCATTTCTTGTGCTTTAAGAAGTGTTTTTGTAGAGCTACAAATGTAAAAGAAAAACTCAATTTCTTGGTGCTGCACAATAACTTGTACCGACTGCTGGTTTGCATATTCTTTCTGGTACACGGAGTGAGATTTTTGGTGTATAGAAAATAAAAATGTGCCGCTCAGAGTTTCTTCATTTCAATGCATAAATACGGAGTTTCTTTGGTTATCGATTTGTGCCGAGGCAAAACCATTAAGCGCTCAGCATTGGAGTAGTTCTTGCCTAGTTTTTAAGGACTGCTCTGTTTTCTTTTCAGTTTTTTCCTAAATTTTGAATAAGAGTTTGGTTGATAATTAATTAATGGCATAAAAACTAAATTAGTCCCTAAACTATTTTAAAAAGTCTAGTAAAAGATAAAATCAACTATCAGATTAAATTAATACTACTTTTATTTTTTAGCTTATTTAGGGACAAAATACAGCTGAAATAGAATGTGAACTACAAGCTCATATATTTTTTAAATGAAAATATGATAAATTAATTTTGTGATTTTTATTTGTAAAAATATTATAAATATTTTTAAAAAATAACCTAATTACTGTTTCTCCTTCCACATCTCACTTCTTCCCATCAACAGGATGTTAAAAGCAAGAAAGCAAAGTCAGGCAAAAAAAAAAAAAAAACCCAGCATAACTTCATCTTCTCCTCATAATCCATCATCGTTTTTTGTCACCACCACCTTTTTCTTCATCTCCTTCACCCAACCCCACCACACATTCTCTCTCTCTCAAACAAAACCTTAAAAAGAAGCTTTAAGGCACAAAATCCAGATCTTAGAGCACCAGATCAAATCCTCCCTCACCTTCCTCAAGGAGTGCGAGGTTAGCATCAGCGGCAACATTGAGATCACAGTTGATTGTGTCAAGATATATCAAGACACCATGTTAAGTCCCTCAAAAAACCATATTTTCGAGTTCTTGACGGCAAGATCGACGATGGTGATGGTCTCCTTCACCTTCTTATGTCTTTTTATTTGAAGATGGGAGTATGAAAAGTTTTGAAATTAGTGATAATGAAGAGGAGGAGCTTGATGTATTGATGAGCTAAATTTCATTTAAAGAAAGAGATGCAGAGAGAGAGAGAGAGAGAGAGAGAGATCTGTTTATGTGAGGAAAAATTAAGGATTGTACTTTATGGGTGGATGCTAGTGAGATGATATGTGTTTATTAGGGTTAGAAGAATCATAATATAAAAAAAAAAAAAAAACAGGAGATTGCCATGGATAAACTGATTGAAATTTTCTAACAATAAACGTAATTTTTTTATTTCTTATAAAATATTTTTATTTTTATCATTATTTTATTTTTTTTATCTTACTCACACGCCTAAATTAGTGTTTGTATAACACAAATAAAATTTATCGGAAATAAGAATAAAACTTTTTATACTAATTTGATCTGATGATTGATTGTCTTTAATTAGACTTTTTAAAATAGTTTAGAGACTAATTTTGTCTTTATGCCTTAATTAATTGATATAGCAACATTGAAATTTGAAGCCTCCGAGCATTTTCCATGTTCTGGAGCACTTGGATTGGGAACTACGCGGTTGCTTGTAACTGACCGGCGGTGCAGGTAATCAAAGGGTATGCCATTATATTCCAAGACCATACACTAGCAAACATGATCCGCACAAGCGAGGGGCGGTGTTTGAATTTGCCTGCCTTGAAACTTTGTCGGTGAGTCTTTGTGGATTGGCTACTGGATGGCCAAGTTTGGCTCGGATGCCAAGACGCCACCATTTTGAAAGGGCAATTTTCTCATCTTTGAAACGTTGCAATCAAAGTACTGGCATTCCAAAGTTAGGCAAGATTTTTTTTCTTTTTTTTTTTAAAAAAAAACAATGGACGCAAATTGACAAAATTCCATTGAAACACCATTTGTCGTTCAGTATTTTTTGTTTTTTTTTATATGATAGTCTAGCAGTGCAGGAGGAGATTAAGTTGAAACAGCGGTAGCATTCATCTCTTTATTAAAATAAAAGAAGAAATGGCAAATGTAAGGCTTATAAGCCATAGTAACAAGTGGTTGCCGCTGTGCCTTTGGTTCAACTCTCTAACTCCCGAGTTCCGCAGCCCCTACTTGGCCCAGTCCACTCACAGTGGCTTTTTTTTTCTTTAATAAAATATCAAATAAACTCTTAAACTTATTTTAAAATAATAATAAAAGATAAAATAAATTTTTATTAGATTTATCTCTGAATTTATATTATTCATCAAAATTATCATCAATCTTGTATTATTTCATTATAAAATTTTTAAATATTGATTAAAAAAAATATTGACTTAGAAAGAACAAGTAGATAGAGTGAAAACTATCATTCATTCTTTATCTCACTCTTTTGATGAAAAGAATTTTTCTTATATCTCTGCTCTTATATCTCTGCTTCCACAAGAATTCCTTGCCACACAATAATTTTTTGCAAGATAAATATTTTTATATTTTATTATTTTAAATTATTTTTTAAAAAATATAATCTATTAAATTATAAAATAAAAATTTTTAATGGTACTTTTACACACCATAATTATTTTATTTAATATATTTCTCTTTATATCTACTGTAATTGAATGAATGAGCATAATTATTATCTCATCAAAACATCACTCTTTCGCATTCTTTAATGAATAAAATTTTATTGTCAAGATGAAGCTTTTTTTTTTTTGAAATTTAAGATTTAGGAAAAGTTGTATTTTTATCGAAATATATACGAGTCTGGTTTTCATATAAATACATAATATATTTTTTATTTTTGTAGATTTTAACAATTTATTTTTACTTTTTTGAGAATATAAATTTTTAAAAATTATACATTTAATAATGAGTTTAATTTTTAAATTTTTATAATAAAAATAAAATTAATATAACAAATCAAATTAAATAGGCATTTAGTATTTAACCATCGAACACAAAGATTCGTTGATATATATTATTTTATCTTAATCAAGGATCTCAAATTTAAACTTTGAATACATGAATACGTTAAAATTCAGTAAAGAGAGATTTAACATCATAGTGATATTTTATTTGACTCGAATTTGTATTAATTTCATACTCGAAGGATGTGATAATATTGAATGATTTTGATAAAAAAATTATTGTTTTTTCTTTTTAAATTTAATTTTTGTAATTAACATTTAGATGTAATTAATATATATATATATATATATATATATATAGAGAGAGAGAGAGAGAGAGAGAGAGAGAGAGAGAGAGAGAGAGACTTAATGCAGGATTACACTTTTCTTTCCTTTTTTTTAAGATGAAAAAGAATAATTCACATTCATGAAATATCAAATACAAAATATCAATATATGTAAAAACAAATTAAAATTTACAATCCACAATATATTATATTAACTCTAAGTATATTGAATTTGATATGAAAAGTGAAGATTTTCGTTTGTAAAAATAAAACCATGTTGACAAAGCATTAAACCTAGCATGATAGTAATAAATACGCTCTGTTAGATGGCTATATGAAGCCATAACTCAATAATTTTCTCTTCAAATGAGTTCAGTTGAATTACTACAAAAAACAAATCAATTTTTCAATAATATGATAAATCAATCTTATAAAAAGAATAATAATAACCTTCATATAATAAGATTCAAACGTTCATGAAAAAAATTAAAAATTCTCATTATAATTATAAAAAATAAAAAACTAAAATATTTATAAAAATAAATATAAATTTGCACTACTGAGATACTAATAGATAATATGTAATAAAAATAATAAAATTACGGACTAGTTGACAGACAATACTAAAAAATAGCAAATAAAAAGAGTTTTGAGACAAAATTTTGTGAGTTCATATTGATATTAGAAATGCACTTTTCAAGTTTTCTAAAAATCTACATTTTTAAATTATCTATAGAGAAATTTAATTTTAATTAACATATAAATCCACTTGAAAATAGCATAATCTTAAAAAGAAAAAGAATGATTGACGGATTTTCTATTTGTCTTGATTGTTGTTTTTCAACAGAGTGACTACTTTATTCTTTAATAAGAAAATGCTGAAAGCTTACGAGTGGACCCCACCCCACAAATTACGGGGACAATAATAATAATTAACAAAAGTAAGTGGGGCTTGATTGTGCTGCCAATTAAAAACCGTGTTCGAATTTTGGTACATTATTAATTTAATGGAGCACCGTCATGCATGTGAGATGGTCCTCTAATATTATTTCTTTTTTTTTTTTTTAAGGTTTTATTGGAATATAAATGTGTAATCTCACATTTTTAGAGTTGAATGAAAATCACTTAATCAACCATACATTAATATAGAATATTAATGTGTAAAAATTTTTAAAAGTTTGCAATTTAAGCAATGTTTTATTTAACTTAATTTTTTTCAAAAGATAATAAATGCATTTAAATTATTACAAATAAAAAATCTTATAGTTTGATACATTTAACAAGTAAACATCATATTTTTCTCACAATTTTTTTTCTCATTCTTTAAAGTTACCGCAGACTATAATATTGACAATAACTCATAGTTTCATTATTTTTTATTATTTTATATATTTTTTAATAAATATCAATTTATTTTTATTTTTATGATTTTGCTTGCTCTTTTGATAGTTTTGATGACAATTTTTAATTTTTTCATAGAAAGTATTGTTTTTCTTATGTGAAAGTCATTATAATTTTTTATGAGATTAATTTATAATATTATTAAGACGATCGATTTATTTTTTATACTAATTTAATTAAACTCATTTAAAGATAAAAATATCGATTTGTGACTTATTATAACTACTAAATGAAGCGTGTCTTATGTTATTATGCCAAATTCAATATGTTATCTGCATGATTATATTTCTATAAAAAAATCATTATATTTCAAATCAGATTGAATTAGTGTCAATGTAATTTATTATAAACTATAAACTTTAATTTTTTATATGTATTGATAATTTTATATTTAATATTTCATAAATGACATAAAAAAAAAAAAGCAAAAACAAGTAAACATCTGTTTGTTTCAAGAAGAGGGGGAAAAAAAACACTAGAAAACATCTACCCCCTTGAATTTTTATGGAAGGAAGGAATCAATCAAAGTTATGCTCCAGTGCTAAAAGTCGTCGCAACAGTGCAGAAAGCACTGAGAGCGGCAGTGGAGAGCATATGAAGGGTCACAGTGACACCAAGAAAGACCCACAGGAAAAAAAAAAAAAAAACTGGTCCTAACTAAGAAATAATAAGCTAAAAGAATCCGAAAGTGACCATGGATGGAGCAGTGATTCTGTAAACTAATCCTCTTTTCTTTCTCCAGTGACTGACTCAATCACTTAGTTGATGGTTGTGTCATTTTGGAAACCCTAAAGTGCATACATTTTATATTATTTCACATGCAATTGCACATGCAGTCCATGCATCAATGTTAGCTGTTGACCACAAAGTCTCATCATCATCAATCTAAATCTGCCTTCTAAACACTGATATCAACGGAGCCTAGTGATAGGAGAGTGATTGTTGAATTGCGGTGTTACTTTCAAAATCATCTCACACATTTGTCATTAGATTAAAATGGTAAATGAATTTATGGGAAAAAGAGTTTAATTTATATTTGAATTTATGGGGAAAAAAGTTTAATTTGTATTTTTCTTTTACTTATATACTTAATTTTTAAAAAAGAACGTTGAACTATTATTAAATTTGGAAGTATCATTTCACTAACACATACAAAAAAAAAAAAAGATTTGAAGTGTCATTCTCATGTAATTTAAATTAAATATCATGATTTGTATAATATAAAGCATCTTTATTGATAAAGTAAAATTTTAATTTTATTTTATTAATAATTTTAATTTTTTATTTCTTTTGTTTTAATTTTGATTAATAAAAAAATTAAAATACCAATGAATAACTTATATGAAAATTTATAATCTATCAATTACTAATAGATATAGAAATGAAATCTAACTTTTTAAATATAGCGACTCATTACTCTTTATTTTACATTTGAAAATAAAAAATTTATTAAACTTTATTTTATGAAATGACTTTTTATTAAAAAAAAAAGTTTGACATATATAAAAGAGTTAGTAAAAAAAACTAAGAATACTTTTCTATATTATTTCACATGCTATAATCACAAATATACCATATACATATAAAATTGCCAAATATGAGAGTCGATGCAGAGAAATTACCTATACATTGCCTGCACTTAGAACAAATAAAAAATAAGGGTATCAAAATTCAAGTTCATAATTATTTTAGGCTACAAAATAAGCACTTGATTACTAATATCACTTGACTTAACCGTCCCTAGTTATAAATATATGCAATAAAGCTCTATCCATCATTTAGTTGAAGTAACTGTAATCCTAAAAACTTGGAAATTATGGTGCATAAATGAAGGTATCTTGTAACCCACAATCATATCACAGCAAAAAGTGAATCTGCGAAATAAATGGCCATGATCTTTGATAAAGCGTACCCACCACAACCACCAGATCTAAGTAGAAAAGAAGAAAAAAAAAAAAAGCATGAAGCTCACTAGCTCAGTAAATCCTTTAAAGAGGACAAATTTCATTTTCCTGCTTTTACTTTTCATCACTTTTCCTTTTAGTAAAACACGATCAGATTCTTTCAAAAAAAAAAAAAAAAAACAACACACACCCCTAGAAAAGCAAAATAGCATAATTGATAAAAACCAGAACCTTCTTTAATTCTTTTGTGATCTCTGTACCAAAACTAGCACAGTGAATAAAGTAAAGAAAGATACAGCAACATCAACTACTATACCATACGAATTACCCAGTAAATTGTCACTTTGCCATATATCAGTATGATGGGTTCTTAAATCTTGATTCCAATATAAAGCAGAAACCACCATCGTAAAGCCAGAGCTGAAACAGACAAATAACCCCATTTCCCCTTAAGGGTTATCCTAATATACTAACCATGAGAGGATTTGGAGCCAGACCACATTCATTTTCCTCCATTTTCTTGCTGTTTCTGACTCTATCATGTGTTTCTACTGCACAACAACAAAATCCCATCAAGACCATTGTTGTCTTGGTGATGGAAAACAGATCTTTCGATCACATGCTTGGGTGGATGAAAAAAGAAGTGAACCCAGCAATTAATGGGGTTACAGGAACAGAATGCAATCCAGTATCCACCAAGAACTCAACCCAAGAATCCATTTGCTTCACTGATAATGCAGAGTTTGTGGATCCAGATCCTGGCCACTCTTTTGAAGCTGTGGAGCAACAGGTATTTGGTAGTGGCTCAGTTCCCTCCATGACTGGCTTTGTGGAACAAGCACTCTCCTTGTCCCCTAACCTATCTGAAACTGTCATGAAGGGTTTTAGGCCTGAATCTGTGCCTGTTTATGCTGCGTTGGTTAAAGAATTTGCAGTGTTTGATAGGTGGTTCTCTTCAATCCCTGGCCCCACACAACCCAATAGACTATTTGTGTATTCTGCTACTTCTCATGGCTCAACCAGCCATGTCAAGAAGCAGTTGGCTCGAGGGTATCCGCAGAAGACAATATTTGATTCACTTCATGAGAACGGTAAGAATTTTGGGATTTACTTCCAAAACATTCCTACGACTTTGTTTTATAGGAACATGAGGAAATTAAAGTATATCTTTAAGTTTCATCAATTTGATTTGAAGTTCAAGAAAGATGCTAGAGATGGCAAGTTACCCAGCTTTACTGTGATTGAACCAAGGTATTTTGATCTCAAGGGATTGCCTGCGAATGATGACCATCCTTCTCATGATGTTGCTAATGGCCAAAAGCTTGTCAAGGAGGTTTATGAGGCATTAAGGGCTAGTCCTCAATGGAATGAGACCCTTTTGGTAATTACCTATGATGAACATGGTGGGTTCTATGATCATGTCAAGACTCCTTTTGTTAATGTTCCTAGCCCAGATGGGAATACTGGTCCTGCACCTTATTTCTTCAAGTTTGATCGCCTTGGTGTTCGTGTGCCGACCATTATGGTCTCCCCTTGGATAAAGAAAGGCACTGGTAAGCTTCATTTTCTGGTTCTTCACACTTGATTAGCTTACCCTGTTCTCTATTAAGTTCGTTCTGTTTCAAAATCTCTCTTTTTTTCTATTATCTTACGTCATTATATAACCCTGATTATGATTGTGTCGATTCTTTCATAAAATTAATTGAGGACTGGTTAGTTCAGACTTTGAGGTCAATTTAAATAGCATATTAAAATGCCATCAGAATTGAAGGGTGTCAATATTTTGGTGTAGTCTTAATAAAATGTCTTTAGGTACTTGATGTTGAGTGAATAGATTCTATAGTTTATACTTTCTTGTTCATTCATGAAGTATTAATATGTTTATACTATGCTCTCTTTTCCAGTGATAAGTGGCCCGAAGGGACCTACTCCAAACTCAGAGTTTGAGCATTCTTCAATCCCTGCCACCGTAAAGAAAATGTTCAACCTTTCCTCCAACTTCTTGACCCACAGGGATGCGTGGGCCGGAACGTTTGAAAAGGTTGTTTCAGGGTTAACTTCTCCCAGAACTGATTGCCTAGGTATGAACTGTATCCTTAATTTGTTAATGATTCTTGCATATTGATGAATTTCTGGTGGATACTCATGGTTTGCTCGTTCGTTCAAAAATTTGTTTGCAGAGACATTGCCGGATGTGGCGCCTTTGAGAAGCACAGAAGCAAAGGAAGATAGTAGCCTATCCGAGTTTCAGAGTGAGATTGTTCAACTAGCAGCTGTGCTTAACGGTGACCACTACCTGAGCAGCTACCCAAATGAGATGAGCAAGAAGATGACTGTGCGAGAAGCTCACGCGTATGTTAAGGGTTCTATTACCAGATTCATACGAGCTAGCATAGAGGCCATTAAGTTAGGAGCAGATGAGTCTGCCATAGTAGATATGAGATCATCCCTTACTACCAGATCTTCAGTCCATAATTAGTTCCTACACTATATCTTTTTATTGTGATTGGTGTGAATGGTTCTCTTAGAGATTAGAAATATTAGATTGGTGAAAGTAGAAAGTAATAAAAACAATGAAGTATCATTACTCCTAATTTGGTTAGTTTTTGAGTCTGCTTAGCAATTGAAGGCAAATTCTTTAGTCAAGCAGTTGTCTCGACTGGTTGTGTCTCGAATGGTCGTACAGGCTAGTTTTCGATGGCTACCTACACGAGATAAAGGGGTAATGCCGGTCAAGTTCAAGCATGCATTATAAAACTTTAGCGCAACTTAAGCATACTATTAAATGAATTGCAAATCATAACATTTTTATTTCGTTTTGTGCCGAACTCGGTGGGCAGACGCACTATTAAATGCAGATGGGTCTTTAATTCTCTTTGCCTCTTCATTTCTGCGGTACGATAGGTAAGAAACGAAGACAGCAAAACAATGACCCAAATTTGTTCAGAGAAGAAGCGCATATCTTTGATCCATTCCCCAACCAAGAGCTAAAACATGTGGCCTAGAAATCTTGAACATTAGTTGCTTCGGATAGAATTAACTGCTGGGCTCCAGAGACCGGTATCCACGAATTTCGATGTCCGACAACGACAGCAGAATTGCGTTTCACTTGTAAAGTGCTCATGCAAGATTTAAGTTTCCTGAATCCTTTCCACGTTTAGGAAGGCCACCACCTCGACTTCCAGCATGGCCAAAATACCGCAGTAAGGCACACAGTGGATCCAGTATAATGCAAAAGGTAAGAAACTCAAACATATCGATGAGCTTGCACAACTTTGGAAATTAGTCACAGGTGTTGTCAACTGGATATGAAAAGGAGAAATATTTTCCAGCTCCACAAAATGTCACATCCTCAGCATAGAGAAGTATACTCCACATCTCTCTCTCTCTCTCTCTCTCTCATATCTGGAGCATAAATGGAAACAAATTCATCATTATAGTTTTGCCAAAATTACAATTTGGTCAAATATTTGACCGTCAAACTTAAGTCCATGATTTTTAAATTGCTCCCAATATGGTTGTGTTATGCTCGTCACTGGAAAGGTAGAACAAAGACTGATCCCACAAGATGAATCCAGAAAGTTACATATCTATTATTCATATAACCATCACGAAGGATAACAGAACTATATGAGAGGGAAAAACAAAACCTTAAAAGGAAAAAGAACGGGAAGAAACTAAAAGCAGGTTTAGTACACTAAGAAATGGAATAAGAATAAGATTTTCACTCAATTTTGTTGTTTGGTGTTTTAATTTAATTCAAAAAATTAAGAATAGAATTCTAAAAGGATTAAAATGTCTCATTTTTTTTTGAAATTTCATTGTGTAAATTAATTTATTTGTTTGTAAAACATAAGATTATTATATATTAAGGATTTGATGCATCTTTGGCTGAAATTCAGCATATCACAACAATAAAATATCACAACTGATTTAGTTGTGTTTGAATGTTTCAAGTTTTTTGAATTTCAGTTAGATGTTATTTTGTTTAGCTGATTTGTAGGAATCTTTTTTAATTTGTTTGTTGAATTTTCATGTATAACTAGCAACTTTATCAATAAAGACAGTGGTTCAGCCATCGTAAAAAATTATTTGAGTGATTTTTGGTTTCAAATACTGACAATATATTTGGGTAATTATGAAAATTTTGTTAATATTTGAAACTATTTCCTTGTATGTTGAGACATATCAAATAAAAACAGTGAAATCCTAAAAACACGATTTTTTGCTCACAAGATTTAATTTTTCTTTTCTTAGGGTAACCAAACATACCGTAAAGGTACACAATGACACACAGACTATGCAACTGTCAGATGATATTGTGAGATCAGATGAGGAAACAAGACAGGAAATAATCAACAAACCTACATAAGAAGTTAATAACGACAAAGAGGGATTGACAAAGACATTGATGAATCCCACATTTTCATGTGTAGCACAATTGAAAATTGTGGGTAATAAAAAATTCACCTGGGAATTGATAGAAAACAAAGCTGGACAAAAAACCTGAAAACCTATTAACTTAATACAGACAATTCATCTGGATAATGCATAGACCAAGATATGAAGTGCCCAATATTACATATAATCCATTAAATCTCCTCATCCTTACCTAGTTTCTTTACAAAAGCAAGGAGTTCAGCAAAGAAACTGAATCTAGACCTGGCCCTTATGACTAATTGTTTGGTTAAAATGTCGGCTTTTAACTTATCAACATTTGGCTTGACAAAGGTGATGAATCAGCACCTAACCTGAGGTCACACAATTGGCTATTATGAGCTACCACAGTTCACATAGCATATATTAATTGCCAGCAACATTGTGAACTTCCACAATAAGCAATTCCAAATTCACCACAGGCTAGTAAAAGTAAAGATGATGAGATGTATGTTAATGACCTTTCTAGGCAAACTTGCTGAAAGATGCAGCCTAAAGTCTCCAAGTCCAGAAAACAGGATTCACAAATCAAAATTACACAAGAGGACTTAATGTCCATATCTGATCCAATTTCATATCCAGATCGTACAAGCAACATCATTACTAATTACAAGTATCAATGAAGTTGCTCATACCTAGAATGCGTTTGAACAGAGACTTCATAACGCTGAAAACATCATGTTATACAACATTCTTTGAACATTCAGAATATTTATTTTTCGGTTAAAATGACAATCAATCTTCTTCCTACAAGTTAAACAAAAAATCTATAGCGCATAAAAAAGTTTAAGAAACCAAATATAGAGATAAGATCACCTCACCCAGACACCTGAATTTCAAACAGAGCATGGACTTTGCCACGTAGATATGTCAGTGATAAGCTCTCGTAACTGATCAATGAGAAGCTTCAAATATGCATTCTTGTTCACAAGTTCCTACAACAAGAAACCACAATAAAAATTATCAACTACTTAAAAATTATCAACTACTTAAACATACACAATAGTCAAATTATCTAAATCAAAATACAAGCAAAGCAAAATTACCTTTCTTAGATTGGATGCTTGCTCTTCTAATTTCTCTACCTCCGCTTCATCTCCTGCTGTTGAACCAGTTTCAAAGGCCTTTGCCTGTGTTTAATTTCAAAAAATGTATTAAAACATGTTTTCGAGATAGTGAAATATAGGTTAGGGTTACGGATTTGAAATCACCTTATGAGAATTAGGAATGGCAGCAAGCACATCACGAAGGGCGGCGACGGAGTTCTTATACCGGAAACGAGCCTCGTCGAGCGCGCCATTGCCGGCGCCGCCACCGTCCAAATGATGTGAAGGATCAGATGCAGCGTCGCCGTTATTAGTGGAGGGAATAGGTGAAGCAGTGGTGGACCATAAAGTAGGGTTGCAGAGCTCGTCGTTCATGGAAGACAGGATCTGGAAGGCAGCTTGGATGGTTTCTTCAAGATGCTTCTGCCCTTCCAGAGCTAGCTCTTGTGTTGTTTTCTCCTCCATCGCTCACCGTTTCGCAGCTTCCACACTGGAATTGAACAATAGTATCGAAATGACAGACGAGGGGAGAACCGAGTTAAATACTCTGAACTCCCTGGGGTTTTCTCCGTTTTCAAAATTATAGTAAAAGGACTTTATATTTTGATTTTGTTAAACTATATTGCCCTTTCCTTAAATTTTTAATCCTTTTCTATTAGTCAAAATCTAAAAATCAAAATATCAATAAAATTTTTCATTAAAACTCTTAATTTTTCCCTTAATTAAAAAATTAAACAAAACCTTTCATTCATAAACCCATCAAATCAATTTGTCTCATTTACAAAGCCATTTATCCCCTCTCATGAAAACAAAATCAACAATCTGTTGTTTCCACTTGACATTGCTTTTTCACTAAAGGAAGTCAAGGGATGAATGAACCATAGAATGAGAAGAAGACATTGGAAAAAAATGAAAACAAAGAATGGATCACCAAAATTTGAGGAATCATCGCTGGATGACTTTGATCCATCAAACTCATACAAGGATAAGTCGTGAGACTAGTAGAAAAGAAGTTAAAGCAGGTCAGATCCGGGTTTGAAATTGGCTTGATAGTTAGACAAAATAGCATCATTGATTACAAATTTTTTCTGTTTTCAATGAATTAATTAGGTTATTTTTGTGTTTTGTTTTACTATTAATAGCCATGAATAATAGTTTGATTGTGTCGATTTCACAATATCGATCTTTTGTTGCTTTAACTTCTAATAACCATGAATTATATGGGTTTGTGAAATTTGAATGAGTTTTTCAATGAGAAAGAGTTTTTGGGTTAATTGTTGAGAAAAAGTTTTTGGTAGTGCTTGGATGGATTTTTGGGTCTGTTTTTTGTGAATGCTTCAATCAATTGTTTTTGGTTGTTTATGAATGCTTCGATTGATTGAATGCTTGAAAAGGATTGATTGTTTTTGGTTTATCTGAATTTTTATTTTTAATAGAAATAATGTTTTTTTTATTTTAAATATAAAATTTGGTAGATTGAGAGTTTGATTTTGAGTTTGGATGCTAGATGAAGGTGGATGAGTAATGGTGAAATAAGAAAATTAGATATAAAGTTAAAGGCATTATGAATATTCTAATAAGAATTTAACAAAAAATTTAACAAAACAATGTAATAGTTTATAAAATTAAAATAGAAAGATATTTTAGTATAATTTTTAAAAATAAAAGATTAAATAGTATAATATGGCAAAAATTAGAGGTTAAGGTATTTAACTCGGGGGAAAAAAAAAGTCAAAAAGTTAAAATAAAATGAAACAAAACAACGTTGACACCTGGGTTAGAACCTGCGCCGGCGAGGCCCAACACATTTCTATTCTGTCTCCTCAACCACTCGGACCAATCGACCTCGTTGTCGGTGAAACACAAGAATAATATTTATACTATAATTCGAAAGCAACTGATATAAGGAGGAGAGACCGCTGATGAAGAAGCGATAAGGAAGTTTTAACATGAGCTTGATTGTTGTTTCTTCAGGTTCAACCTCAAGAAGCCTGACCCAGAAGAAAACCTGTCTTCACTTCCACTTTGCAAAATTTGATTTACAAAATCTCACCCCAAAACCCATTCTTTTCACCAATCTTCTTTCCTTCGCCCTCACTGTTACCCTAAACTCTCCATTGCCATGTTTGGCTATTCCTTCTCCTAATTCTCTGTCTCCCATACTCCCTCCCACCACTCCATTTACTCAATCCAAGAACTTGCCAACTGGACTAGAAGATGGGTGCGTATATGCATAGTTTTTTTTCCTTCTTTAAAAAGTTTCCATTTCTTTGGAATTGTTGGTATGGTTATTTGTTGCAGGAAAATTAGGCCTTGCCCATCTATAAATCCAAGTTGTGTATCAACAAATCCAAAATCATCATCATTTGCATTTCCGTGGAGAATTCCCAACGACAATTCTACAAAGAATGCAATTCAGGTAATCTGTTAGCTGCTTTATGGCTAAGATCTACAGTACTTTTAGTGGTTTAAGCTGAGTTTGTTTGGTTCCTGAATTTACGCAGAAATTGCAGGAAGCAATCCTGAAGACGCAAAAAAATGCCCAGATTCTAGCCATTGAAGATACACTAAATGGTAATCACCACACCGGTTAACTGAATTCCTAACTTTGGTGACTAGTTTAAAACATTCTTGAATCTTTGATTATGGCATTGGCAGGCCAATATTTACAAGCAGAGGTTGATGGAGGGTTTGGACGGGATGTGATTGAATTTTTGGTAAAAGGAGATGTGGTTGCTTATAGGATTATGGCCACAAAAGTCACATATGTTTATCCCTTCACTACAGCCTTAGGGGATTCTAAAGGACAGGAGGAAAGAATGAAGAAAATCATTGACGAATTAGGATGGTATGCTCCAAGTTTTGATTCTATGGATTAAATCAGATGCGATCTTGCGATGCTTCTTCATATGGGAAACTATACAATGTCTTATTCCTATTTCTTAAAGTCATAAAAAAATAATTACAATTTTATTTTATTCATTTGTTTATGCTTCTGAAGTATTAAAACTATATCGTCTAAACTTGAAGCATAAATTTTTTTTTATATATATATTATCTATCTTTATTAAAAAAAAACACATAAATTTTTATTTGTAAAAAAAATAACATTTTTTTTCTCTAAAATAGAAAATTGCCAGCCATTTGGAGCATTTCCTTAATTTCTAGTTTTGATTTAAATATGAAGTCGAAGGGATTTGAATCTGCATGAATTTTCTAAGTTGACAGACTAAATATATTAAATAACCAGTCATTGAAAGTTTAAATTTAATTTATTTCTCACTTAAATTCATACCTTAAATTCATACTTATATATTCAAATATAATACCAGAATGTGAAAAATTTTAAAACTAGGGATACCCAGCCACTTGATTATTTTTTTTTTTAGAACATTTGACTCTTTTGTAATTGATACAGAAATTCTGTTTAGAGGTCCAAATTATCATTAATAAATTATAATAATTTCTTTATTTTTATATTTTGAAACAGATACATAAAATATTACTAAAAATTAATTAAAAAATTTTTATTGCACCAACTAATAGAAAAAAGGATGATGAACAAAATATATATATCTATAAAAATCCAGAATGAATCCTATGAATCAATACACCTGAACTGTTGTTTTATTCATTTAACAAAATAGAAAAATAAATCTTCTACATTAAAACCATCTGTGAAAAATAAACCTCTATTTCATAGTTTAGTTAAGAAATTTTAGGTTTTTTTGTCTTTTACTTATTTTCTATTTGCTATATGTTGAATTGAAGTTAGAAAATAATTAGATTTTTGGCTACAAAGATAATAATAATAATAATTTAGTTTAATACTGATATGAAAATTTTAAATGCAAAAAATCTTCCCTGAAAAAAAGATTGTTAGACAAGTAACGATTCCAGTACATGCAGATATAGTTCTTATTTGAAAATCACGTCAAAAAGGTCTTTTCCTAATTTTTTTTTTTTTTTTGTTTATGAATCTCACAGCTGACAAAATGGATATTATATCCTTGGATGTATCGGCATATTATATGATTGAAACCATTTTCTAATGAACCTCATTGCTTGATGTCAATGACAGACAGCAACTGTAACAATATATCCCTGAAGTAAATCTCAGACCAATAGACCTTGTTTAATGCCATTATTGAGTATTTTCCAGACCAATTAATTAACACTAATAATCAATTTGTTTTTATATTCAAATAAATATTAATGTAACAGACACATCAGATCAGTCTCTCAAAAGCAAACCCTCAAAGATCATTGGAGCGAACTACCAATTCAACTCCAGTAGGTAAATGTGGCTCTAACTCATCATGAGCTGTTGCAATTGAACCACTGTCCAGATCTGCATCGATCACTAATTTTTCAAGTGAAAGAGCCCTCTTAAGCAGATGCATTGCACGTCCAACATAAATTTCTACAAGGGCAAAACCACCCAATTCAACCTCCTTCAGGCGGTGATGTGGCTTTTCTTTCCTCCCCTTCATCTTGCCATCTATACTGAAGCGACCTGGCCCTAAATCTGACAAAATGAAAAATAATCATTTTATTTCCATTGATATCAGTATGAAGCACAAAATAAAAGCATCTATCAAAAATAATTTAAAGTTACTTTTTTTTTTTTGGCTGGGGTGGGGGGGGGCTAAGTAAAAGTATTAGTGTTAATTTTAAATCAAAAAAGAATTTAAAGATACGAAATCAGAATATTCACCTTCAGTGTTAGCCTATGCAATAAAGGAGGCGCTGTTAGGAATGCAGTGCAGCACAGAAGACTGAAGCATCATCAGGATATAATGCCAGATCCAAGTGCTTGAGATTGCTTAAATTCGGCAATTTGGAGGTTACTCTTAATATCTAGCTATTCGATCCAGAATCAAAGATAGCATGTTAACAAACACGATTGATTTTAAAATTTATGTGCTTGGCGTGATAGGCACGAAATAATTTCCAAGCTTACCTCAGTTAGCATGTAGTAGTCCAGTCCAAATGTGTGCAGTCGGGAGAAATTGCTTGAGAACTGACATATGGTTTTGAGAAAATTGAAAGAACATGCATCCCCAACAGATGCCTCGACAAGATGGGGAACGTCAGTAACAAATGAGCTTGGCCATGGTCCATGATAGTGAAATGACAGAAGACTCGTTGCAGAAAACTCGATACGTTTCAAGGAGTAGCACAATAGTATCTTCGAGGGCTTTAGCTTGAACAAAGAGCCATAAACTTTGAGATGCACAAGAGAATCTGAGCCTTCTACACCTAACGCTTGAAGGAAGGGGCAATGGGACAAAATGTGCTCAACAGACTCACCACTAACTTGTAACCTTTTCAGATCAAGCACTGTTAGTGAATCAAGCTTATGATTACGAAGAAACTGTGTTGTGGGAAAATATGTCCCCATTTGAAAATCCAGTTGAAGTTTTTGCACTCTGTTTTGTAATGCAAAGTTGAGCCAACGGTCAACATCAGTTTTAGAACTTCCCTCCTCATCATTATTAAAAGAGAGTGCAATATCCTTTATCCTTGCAGCTTGATGTGATTCCAAGATATTATTCATCCAATTAATGAACTGAGACCTTTTAATCTTAGGAACAGAATAAGGATAGGAGGGGCATTTTTAATTTGAATTCTGAATCATCAAAGTCCAATCTAGTTGTATATTTCCACAAATTTCTCCATCTACGCGATAAGACACAGGTTCTTGTCGCCTCTTTCAAATCCAACCGCGACAGAATGGATATAAGAATGTCATCAGGCAATTTGCTAAACAAATTCTCACGCAGACTAAAACTCTGCCCTTACGCTGCCAATACGAACCAACGAACTCAATTTTAACAAAGTGAAAGTTTATCTACGAAGCGAATTATAATTATTTGCGGACTTGAAGAAATCTATCTTCTCCAAGAAGATAATTTCTGATAAAGGAAGAATAATTGAAGTTACCCTTCGTCGTGTAAATTTAGATGAAAGCTGCACTCCTCTACCAGCTTTATTTAGCAAAAGTACAGCCATTACTTTGAAGAAGCAATTAGCGAGTGTCCTTTTCTTCAGTTTTTTTGATCGGAGATAACCCTGCAAACACAAAGATCCAGTTTTCAACGCATGAAAACAGAGAATGTGTGTGTACCCAAATACATATACAAATTGCGCACATAAAAGACTTGAAATTTGAGCAAAATAACAACTTAAAACAAAACAATTCTTAGATAGATACAAAGAAACAGACAGATGTCCATGAGCAAAAATCATTCCTGGTTGCTGGAGGAGGAAAGAGCCAACCAGTCTATTGAACTTACATTCTCTTCTTGTTCCAGATTTGACTCGGTGACCAATATACCAACAGGAAGAGTTTTTTCCTTTTGCCTTTCCTTTTGTTAAAAGGACTCATAATTCTAATCATAGTCCGGCATCAGCTAGGATTAAGATCCTCATTCCTCTCGACTCAGAGACATGTCGCTGGGTTTTTGATGATGAAAGATGAAGCGGGTCAGAGTAATGAATGTCTAGGCCCACCAGTTATCCGTTATCCTTGGTTTGAACTTTGCAACTATCAGCTATTTTTTCATCTTATATCATAGCCCAAAGGATTAGGCTTAGACACATATTTCGCTACCATCGATCCAACTGTGAGCTCATCGATCAATTTTAAATATGAATATTTGTCCTCATAACGTATGGGCCAAGAGCCCATAGACTACTCGAAGACTAAGGTCTTGTTTGGATTAAAGGTTGATAAACGGTTGGAATGGTTATTAATAAAATAAAATGAATAGGCTTGATTTGAAAATAAAATATTAAATTATATTTATATTTGGAATGGTATGAATGAAAATGAGTAATTTGAGATTAATTATATTTGTTTGTAATAGAATATAATAAAAGGTTAACTTAAAAATTGACAAAAATACATTTATATATACTAATTCAACAAAATAATTATAAAAAATTAAAAATTATTTGTCATTCTTTTAAAAACATTATATTTAATGACACTCTTTTAAATTAGTTATATTAGAATATATTATTCTATTAATATTTAATATTATTTATTTAATATTATTCTATTTATTCTATTAATAGTATTTATTATATTATAATATATTATTCTATTATTTATTATATTCTAATTTCTATTATATTAATATATATATATATATGTATTAATATTAGAATATATTATTCTATTATTTATTTTATATTATATTAATATTATATAATATATATTATATTAATATTATAATATAATATAATATATTATTATAATTTCTATAATTTATATTATAATATTTAATATTATTATAATATTTATATATTATATAATTTTATTTTTATATTTTAATATTATTATAATAATATATTATAATATTATATATATTAATATTATTATAAATATTATAATATTATATAATTTATTTAAAATTTATATTTAATTTATATACATATATATATTATTATATATGATTAATATATAATTTATAATTTGTTATATATAATTTATAATTCAATTATATATAATTTAATATATATTAATATATAATTATATATATTAATATATAAAATAATATATAATTTATTTAATTATTAAATATAATTTAATAATTAATATATATTATATTAATAATTAATATAATTTAAAATTTAAAATATAATTATATTAATAACTAATATAAATTATTAATATAATTTTAAATTTTGAAACCGATGACAAAATAAACTATCTATTTTTTCTTTAATTTGAAACCAATAAGATGTTTCTAATACATGGATTGAGGTGGGTTTGGATGAGTTTAGCAAACCCTTAAAAATCAATTCATTTCACTTCAACACTTTTCATCCAAATATAAAAATTATTTTTAAAATAGTCTCTTCTATTTCATTCTATTCTAAACACCTAATTTAAATGTAGAGTAAGCACGGTTTTCAATTTTAGAGAGAGAAGTTTCAAAAAAAATTTCATATAAATTCATTTTAGTCTCTCGATTGTATTTTGTTTAGCCTAGTTCTCGATGTAAATGTTTTTTTCTCTCTATGAGAAAATTCAAAAATCAAAAAATTTCAATTCACTCCTTTTTCTCATTCTCATTGTTTTTGCAACTCTAACTCCACGCTTGTCTTCTCTGAGTAACTGTTAAAGACGGACCAATGGATTCCGCTGGAGGGATTGCTTATCGCGATGGTTCCGGTAATGCGAAAGCTTTTGAAATGTGAAGAATGGAAAAAATCATATTAGAGGAATTATCAACAAGCTCAGGAATCTCAAACTGCATAAAATTATGAAGGTTAAAAAATACTAATATGATCTGCGTTTTTTTTTTTTTTAAATCTTATCTTTCTCTGTTTCTTAAAATTACTTGTTGGTAGGTTAAGGCACTGAGACGATCGAACCACTTGATGTTCTTACCATGCGAGGCTTCGGAAGTCCAAGAAGATCATAATAAAAAGAATGATTTGACAACTTTGATTCGTGGCCGTCGTAAACTGTTGAGTGATATCGAGCATTATCTTAGGGCATTGGTATAATAAACCTATATCTGAGCCTAGACAAACAATTTTGTAGATATGATATGAAAAAATATACTGCTGACAGAAGAAAACGAGTTGTCACTGTAGGGAAATGAGATAAAGCAATCTGGACTAAGTAAGGCAATTTTTGATGGTCTAAAATATAAAATTACTATATAAAAATTATATGCTAACACAGAACATTTTAGCGATCAAGTAATTTCTTTATGTTAAAAGCCATAATTGCTTATTCTTGATAAGAGCTGTAACTGGAAGAATGATATTCAGTGTGAAGTTATTGGTGTTTTATCCTTTGTTGCTGACTTCAGAGTGACTCAACAATGTTGTTGTTGAACTGTTCTGGAGGACACTGACTATAAAACTATCGTAAATATGATTTTTTTTTCTTTATTTTCAACTTGATCATTGCAATTAATTACCAAATTCGCATGTCAATAAGGAATTTATGCTTTCCTACAAAACTATTTAGGATATCTTACTTTCTAACATGTGAAAATTAAACGTTTTTAAGTTTATTTATTTTTCTAAGGTATTGATTTTAGATGAGTGATTGTTATCAAATAAGCTAATTGTTATTTGATATAAAACTTGATATTTGTCAAATTAATTCTTTTTAACACATATGCAATTAGACATTTCATATTAAATTATCTAATTAAAAAATAAAAATAGAAAATCATCAAAACAAGTTGTATAATAGACGATTAAAAAAATATAAGACTAACAATAGTTTTTATGTGTCATTTATTTTAAAAATAAATATTATTTACTTAATCGTATATTTTATATGAATATTTAATCTTATTAATACTTTAAATGTTTAATATTATTAATACTTTAAATAACATATTAAATTACGACCGCATAAAGCATGAATTATTAACTAATGTATTTAATAATCAGCAAATTCAAGACCGCTTGATGTTTGAGCTGCCACGTGGAGGCATCTCCATTTTTGCAGAATGGTGGTATATTTTTAAATAAAGTTTGCATTCATGTTTTTCCTTTTATAAGTTTTTCTAGTCATATTTTAAATAAATTTTTATTAAAAAAAGCAAAAAATTTTATTTTTACTCAATCCAATCTTTTTTAATAGAAAAATAATTTTTTTTTATCTTCTTATTTATTTCATAATATTTATGTTTTTTTTGAATTATATAGTTAATAAAAAAGTGTTGACCGTCAATCTAATATGGTTATTCAATTTTACTATTTATATTTAGAGTATAACTATTGCTTTATTATTAGTTAGAGTTTGTCATTTTAACCTAAATCACAAAAAAAATAGAATTAAAATAATAAATAAATCATGAATTTTGATAAGTTTTAAAATTTATCCTTTTATATTTTTATTTATGTAATTTTTTTTATTTTTATTCAATTTAATTTGATTTTTAAAATATGAAATAAAAATAATGAAATTATTCTGAAATAGTGCAAAATTTTTTCAAGCATAAAACACTTTATTATTTAAAATATATTTTTTAATTTTGTATCAAAATTAAATTAAGTTAAATCTCTCTAAATTATTTTATAACAGAAAATTAATTTTAAAATTCTGCTATTAATTTTGAAATTAAATTTACGCATCACATAATTTGGATAAATAATCTAAAACTAAAATTCTGCTATTAATTTTGAAATTAAATTTATGCATCATATAATTTGGATAAATAATCTAAAACTAAAATTATTATTAAGTCATTCTCGCATAATCAAACTAAATATTAAATTAGAATTAAAATAATAATAATAATAATAATAATAATAATAATAATCATTCTTTTAGTAATCAGATTGCAAACAATGAAATATGTGTAGAATGAACGTTTCGATTTGTATTGTCTAGTTACTGGGTGTTCAAGACATTCTTGAATCTTAATTATTCAGGTCAATATTCACAAGGAGGTTGATGGACACCTAAGCTCTAATAGCTCGAAATCACATATTATAACATATTTTTCGTTAGGCATTAACCATCAATATATATTAGTAATTGTGGTTTCAAATTAGTTTTAAATCATTGCTTATCATTTATCAAAAAATTGTCTACAATATAATCACATGTCACAATTTTATAAAGTCTATGACAAATGGATAGGATCGTGTTGCTTCGTATTAGGTCATTTTCAGATCGAGTCATTTTCGCATCGGATCATTTTTGGATCAATGCATTTTCAAGTTGAGTTACTTGGGTTTTAGGAGGATTTGGAATTCAATTTTAAAATGTTCATTTGATTTTTTTTATCATTTTATGCAATATTTTCTTATAATTTATTAAGAGAGAAATAATAAATTTCTCTTAAAAAATTATTTTTAGTAAGATAAATTTTATATAAAATGAAATTTGATTAAAATTTTTTATTTTTATTTAACTGCTTAATAAATTAAATATAATTTATTTTTTAAGCAAGTGACTATATATAATGAAAACAATTAAATTAAGTCCATATAAAATTATATTCAAGTCGTATATCATAATTTTAGTTAATTTAGAAAGAAACATATAATGTTCAATGATAAAAAATCATTCAATATAAAAAATTGTGTATTATGATAAAAATCAAATTTATCACAATTATTATAAACAAGTAAAATTGTGATAAATTTCTTTAAAATTGTGATAAATTTCTTTTACATATTAAATGATTTAAAAAATTATGATAAAAATTTAGTTTAATTACTCAAAATTCAAACATTTATGTGATTTTAAATTAATTGTATCTAAAATTTTTAAATGAATCAATCACACTGTAATATGATAAATATATTTTAATTACACCTCAAGTCAAAAACAAAATTTAGCAAAATTCATTTAGACTCAATTAAGTATTATATTTTTTAATTAGTTTAATTAAATCAAAAATTAAGTTTACGAATTAACTAATATGCTACTTTTATTTTTATTTAATTTTATTTTATTTTTACTTAATTAGATTTATTATGTACTTCTATATGATGAATTTTAATTTTATATTTAAATTTAACATTTTTTAAATTAAAATTTATAATTCATAAAATCTTTCAATCTCTAATTTTTTTTTAAAAAAAATTCTCTCAATCTTCTTTAAAAAATTAGTTTTATATTTTAAATAATAAAATTTTAAACTATTCAAATAAAATTTTTTAAGAAATGTTTAAAAAATCAACTGCATAAGTTTAATTAAGATAATATTTTTTATTTTTTATTCAATTTAATCTAATTTTAACTTAATTAGATTTATTTTATATTTTTAGATAATGAATTTTAATTTTATATTTAATTTAAAAAATAAAATTTAAAATTTAAAATTTATGAGCCATAAAGTCTCTCAATCTATTCTTAAAAAATTAATTATTATATTTTAAATAATAATTATTTAAATTATTTAAATAAATTTTTTAAAAAATATTTTTTAAAAAGATATACATTAACTTAATTAAGATGATACATTTTTATATTCAATTAAATCATTTTTTTGCTTAAATAAATTTATTATATATATTTTTATATGAAAATTTTTAATTTTATATTTAAATCTATAAATTTCAAAATTTTAAATTTATAAGTCATAAAATCTCTCAATATCTCATTTTAAATTTTTTTCTCCCAATCTTTCCTTAAAAATTTATTTTTTATATTTTAAATAATAAATTATTTAAATCATTTTAAAAAACTTTAAGAAATATTTAAAAAATCAACTATATGAGCTTAATTAAGACGAAACTTTTATTTTTATTCAAATTAATCTCATTTTAATTAATTAAATTTATTATATATTTTTATTTTATAATTTATATTTAAATTTAAAAATCAAAAAAATTTTGAAATTTAAATTTATAAATTTTTCAATCTCTTGTTTAAAAAATTTTCTTTCATTATCTCCTTAAAAATTTAATTTATATATTTTAAATAATACTTTTTTTAAACCATTTAAAATAAACGTTTTAAGAAATATTTAAAATATCAATTACATGATATGAATATGAACATGTTCAAAATATTTATCCTTAAAACAAAATTAAGGATTTATTAATTTTTTGTTTAAAAATATAAAAACAAAATTATATTTTTAAAGCATAAAATTAGTATAAAGTTATTTATTTATCATCTAAAATAAAAAAAATTAATATTTTTATGAAAAAATATTTAAATTGAGTAAAAATAAAAATATTATTTTTGTAAGGTTTAACTTAATTTTGAATTTGATTGAATCAATTGAAAAAATATAAGAGTCAATTGACTCTAAATATACACTTTGTTAAATATTGATTTTGACTTGGGGTATAATTGAATCTAATTCATCAAATTTTTTGGGGGTGTTGACTCATTTAAAAACTTTAGATACAATTGAAAATTAGGAAAAATATTTGAATTTTTTAATTATTAAACACACAAATTTTTAACTAAAAAATATGTGTCATAACAAGTGTATAAGATAAATTGTGGCATACACTTTTTCACCATTATATTTTATCACAATATAGTGTCTATCAAATTATATATAAAGAGAATTAATATTGTCATAATAATATTTTGTCTTTGTATTAAATAATTTTATTATTATGATAAAATTATTTTATCGCAATAAATAATTTTTATTATTACTAAATAATTTATCATAATAAAATAAATTTATAATTTAGGCACATAAAAAACTATCATAAAATTAATAAATTTATTAAAATATAAAAATTTCATTATATTTTAAAAAATATCAAAATTAAAATTAAATTTAATTAAATAATCTATTTTTTTGAAATAAAATTCTTTTTCATTTTAATGATTCAACATTTTATATATTTAGTGATAAAAATTGTCTTTTCTATATTGTTATTGAATTAATTGATTCAAGTTACAAGTTGATCTATTTGGATTAATTTGAACCCACCTGTCAGAACTTATCCGAATCAATCAAACTTAAAAATTTTCAGATTATTTTAGATTTATCCCGAATCATAATTGGATTCGAATCAATTCAGAAACTGCAACCTTTAATTATCATGTTGTTAAAAATTATAATTATGAAATGAACATAAAAAATAAAAATTTGAAGTCGATAGAAGACTTTCAATATAAAATAACATATAAAATATTTGTACCCAAGAAATAGAAAATATCAAAAATTGATATTCTTGTCAATAAAATCAAGGAAAAGAAACAAAAATAAAAAAGGAAGAGAAAACATAACTAAAAAGGGAACGTTAGCCCTTACATAAAAAAATCCATATAGTTTTTAGTTTGATGCCCACAATCTAAGCATTCGTGAAATTTGTAGAGTGGGTTAGAGGCGAGCACGGGATGGTTTGGAGATTTGACATTTTTTAAGATTTTTTTAAATTATTGGATAACTTTTTTTAAGAATTGATATTATTTTAAAATTTTGAAATGATTTAGTTTGATTTTCAACCTTTTGGATTAGTTATGCTCAGTTTGATACAATTCGAACATTCAGTATTTTTAATTTTTAATTATCAATTTTTCATAGTATTAAAAAAATTGGGTGTATCAATTTTTTTAAATAAAAAATTAAACAGTATATAATATATTATTATTATATCTATATATTCATTAAAATTGAAAAGTTCAAGTCTAATAAATTGTTTAATTTAGTAAGTATAAATTTTTTATTGTATATCGATTATTAATAATGATTAGTTAAACATTTTATTCAACTATTAAATTAAAAAAAGAGAAAATTTATAATAAACGAATAAAATTAATGATAATTTCAATACATTTTTTTTGCATAAACTAACTAAATAATTAAATGAAATTGACAAGTTTAATAAATCATATAGATCGAATCCTATATACATATATTTATATCAGTTCGATTTGAGACGGTTTTGGTTTGATTCTTAATTCAAAAATATGTAAAAAATTAGAACGGTTCTATTTATTTTATTTTCAGGAATTTTTCGGTTCAAAATCGATCCAATTAAATTCTTTGATTCTGTTCGGAATTTTTCACATTCCATGGCCAACCCTAAAGTGGGTCAATGGAGATGGTTTTTGGAGGGGGTGACTAAATAGACATATGTAAGAATAAAATATGTTAGAAGAGGATAAACAGGAAAGCTCGGGTTTTGAAGACTTTGGAACAGTAAAATGGAGATGGTTTTTGGAGGGGGTGACTAAATAGACTTATGTAAGAATAAAATATGTTAGTAGAGGATAAACAGGAAAGCTCGGGTTTTGAAGACTTTGGAACAGTAAAACTGGCAATGGCGGGGGATGAACGTGGAGGAATACGCAAAGGCGAATGACAGACACATGATCTTTTTTTTTTTTTTTTGGTTATTGCATATTTTGGAGTGGAATTGCCTCTCTAACCAATCAAATAATAATATATTTTATATTTTATTTTTATTAAATAATTAATTTTTATTAAATTATTATCCATTAATAAATAAATAAAATAAATTTTAAAAAATTTATAATTATATAAAAAGATTGTTGCAATATCTATTCAATCATGCATTCAATTTTACGTGATATAATTTTAAAAGAAAAATTATTAAATATATTATAAATATTAGTTTGTAATAAAAAACTAAAAAGTTTAGTATTATATTTAAATTTTATTTAAAATATAAATATAAATACAGTATGGGTAACGCATGAGTTCATGACTGGTATATATTATTAATTTAAGTCTCAAAATTAATTTTAAATTATTATTTGTCATTTATCAAATAATTATGTATAATTTTAAACTACTTTTAAATAAAAATTTAAAAAAACTAAAAAGTAAAAATTCTAAATAAAAAGCTATTATTTGTTTAAAATTCTAAGTATATAAGAACAAACAAAAATGTATATATTGATAAAAATTGCTTTGTTTATATTTAATAAATTTTATCTTAAAATTATATCATACAAAATTAAAAATATGAATCAATAGATAATTTTTTGTTATAATGACCTTATATATATATATTATAAATATTTATTAATTTTATTTTTAATTATAAAATATTTAATATTATTTATTTGATTGATAATCAAAATTATTTTATTTAAACTTAATAAATTTTCTTTTAAAATTATGTCATATAACATTACAAATATAAATAAATAATTTTTACAATTAACTCTCTATATAATTATAAAATTTAAGAAATTTATTTTATTTATTTGATAATAATTTTTTATAAAATAATAATTAAATTATGATTATTATTTATATATTAATTATTAATCATTTAACTAATTAATTAAAATAAATATTAAATTTATTTAAAACTTATTATTATTATTAAATCGCACAATAGTGCATAATAAAAGTGAGCTGATTTATTATTTATTGGCTCATTTATTATCTTAAAATAAAAATAAAATAAATATTAGATTTATTATTATAATTCGCTAATAATGTTTATTAAAAGCAAGCTGATTTATCATTTATCTATTGCCCCCCCCCCCGCCCCAAAAAAAAAAAAAAAAAAGAACATAAACAGTAATGAATGTGATAAGCTATGTAAAGTGTAGGACCAAAAACGATGACATAAGTTGGAAGGAAGGTCCTAAAGTCAGTCCGCAATTTTTTTAGTAAGTTGGTTTGTGATGTGATAGGGACAAGACACAGAAGAAAAATGTACTTCGCACGTTATACCAACAAAATAATACTGCAAATCCAAATTGGTATCTTCAAAATCCTCTAGATTCACTTCATTTTTTTTTAAAAAAACAACAAAGAAGCTTTCTTTCTGGTGACTTATCATTTATAGCAGATGATGCAGTATTTGTATGAGAAATTGAAGGCGTTTTTGGGCAACAGATGGCTGGTGTTTGTATGTGGAATGTGGGTGCAATCATGTGCAGGAATTGGGTATTTGTTTGGGAGTGTGTTACCAGTGATCAAGAGTGCCATGGGTTACAACCAGAGGCAGGTGGCCATACTTTGGTGTAGCCAAGGACTTAGGGTGATGGTATTGGCTTCGTGGCTGGTGCTTTGTGTGAGGTCTTTGTAAAATATTTGATTATAGGATCTTGTACATAATTATAGAACACCAAATATTTAATTACTGAATAGAAATAAATTTGCATACATGTCTCCGCATTGAATCCCAAATTATTTTGAGCCATAATCCCGAAATCTGAAATAAACTACTTTAAGAATTCGTCAAAACGGTTGAAAACGGAAAGCTAGATCTTTCTCTCTTTGACCTTCTCGAAGACGGCTACAATGGGCGTAACAACTAAGGTTTTCTGTTATGAAGGTAGGAGAGGAGATCTAGTCTATTTATAATAATTTTAATAGGTCCACCCATCACAGATCCATGTTAAAATAGACCTACACTGACCGTCTTTCATATCGGTCCACAAAAGATGTCACAAACCCATAACTTCATTGATCACATTTTAATTAGACTTACCCACAATCAATAAATTATATTATTCAATCCGTTTTAATAAATAATTAAAACCAATCCATAATTAATATTAGCCCCCGTAAAAAATATTTCCAACAGTCTTGCCTATGTGGGCTGTTCTGCTGATTGGGGTATTACAGACTTTGTTGGGAATGGCTTGATGTGGCTCATTGTTATCCAAAAGTTATCTTCTTTGCCCCTCTCGGTGGTGAGTTCAATAGCTTTTTCGCAAATTGTTACTTTCTGTCTTTGTGGGTTTTTGTATGTCCGAATTTTTCATGGAAATTTTTTATTGTTTATGTGGTTTCGAGAGAAGTTTGACTCTTCTGTACTGTTGTGAACAAAATTTCAATTTTCTCTGTATATATTTTTGTTCTGATTGGCAGTGATACTGACGATGTTGAACAAATTGCATGAGATGATCTGATGTTTTACTGGTTTAAATTGGTATATATAAAAATACATGAGTCGGAAGCTTCATCAGATAAGACCTATGGAATTGGAAACAGGACCTCTTGCAAAATTGCAAGTAATTCCTTAGCACAATTTTGTTAGCGGGATGTGAATCCTAAATATTACTAATAAAATTGGAGACTTCAACCAGTACGTTCATTTACCAAAACTGTAATAAGATCCTAAATTTGACGAACTTATCAAGCAGATACTCCTGTTGTTGTCATAAACATTAGTTTGGTAAAATTTAATGGTTAAATTCATCAGTAAAACTGATGTCTACTTCCTCAGTTCTTAGAAATTTTGACAATGCTAGATGTAAGAATCGGTATTTCAATGATATAAACAGAACTATTTTAGTTAAGACTTGGAGATATGTGTGTCGAGCATCTGATTTTAAATCTTGATTTGAAAAGGAAATACAACTTCCAACCTTGAGTTTCTCTGAAAGTTGAAGTTAAAAAAAGAAGAAAAGTCGCAAATTATTGGGGATTGATCTTCCTTTGTGTATTCTGCAACCTTCTTTGTCCATGAAAATGCCCTGAAAAACATTTATGCAGGATGTGTTCAGTAACTATTATCAACTGTTGCATGAAGAAAAGTAATGAAATAATCGTATTTCTTCTCATCCTAACAAGGGTTCATAATCTTAGTTCAAACCAAGTGCTTAGAGGTTTGGTTCAAATTATATTGCTTATTACCAAATCGAAACTTTTTAATTCTTCCATATCTTGTCTATAGAAAGAAATTACGGGCTACAGTATGTTACTTAGTGAAAAATTTATGATTCTCTGGAATGGTTTATTGCATTTTGCTGAATACACTTGAATTTCTTTATTGTTTGATGATTAAACATGACCAGAAGATATGTGATTTGCTTGTTCCATTACATTAGTAGTGCTAAAGATTCTGCATTCTATATTGAACTATTGATAAATGAAGCACTTAATGATTAGAGCTGTTAGTTGCGTCTTTCTTACCTATCTCTATCTTCTAAAGTTAGATATGTACGGCAGAGCATTAGTTATGGATTTATGTCAGATATGCTACCGAAAAAAGCCCAGTTGACTATGGATCATGGAAGCCTATATCCAAAATCTAGAAATTATGTATTTTCCTTTTCACACCTGATTATAAAGGAGGTTTGTGATTTTCTCACCTGATATGCTGATGAAATCTTGCATATTTTGGTTTGCAGCTCTGTATTGCTGTATTATTGGGAACAAATGGGGAAACCTACTTCAACACAGCAGCTCTAGTTTCATGCGTGCAAAACTTTCCAAAATGCCGGGGTCCCATTGTTGGGATGCTGAAGGGATTTGCTGGGTTGAGTGTGCAATTCTGACTCAGATTTATACTATGATCAATTTCCCTGATGAAACATCACTTATTTTCATGGTTTGCTGTTGGGCCATTTATGGTTGTTATTGCTTTAATGTTCATTGTTAGACCTGTAGAAGGTCCCAAACAAGTTGGGGCATTTGATAATTCAAGCTTCGCATCTGCCTCATCCTGGCAGCTTATCTACTAGGGCTTTTGATACTTGAGGATGGGGTTGATGTGAACCAAACTTTTGTCACATTATTTGCTGCGGTTTTGATAATTCTTGTATTGTTTCTATCACAATTCCCATTCTATTGGTTTTTTTCTTTGAACCAATATCTCAAATAGAAGAGTCTTCTTCCTGAACTAGATAAACAAGAAAGGGGTATATCTAGGCAGGAACAGGATGGAAATGAGGTCCTTCTAAGTGAAATTGAGGATAAGAAACCTGCAGCATTGGAGTCACTCCCAGCATCAGAAAGATATAAACAAATTGCTCATTTGCGAGCTAAACTGTTCCAAGCAGCTGCCGAAGGAGCAGTAAGAGTAAAACAGAAAAAGGGTCCACGTAGAGGGGAGGATTTCACCTTAATGCAGGCATTAATTAAGGCAGATTTTTTGCTTAAGTTTTCCTCTTGTATTGACTTCTGGATCTGGTTTGACAGTTGTGGACAATGTGGGTCAGATTTGTCAATCTTTGGGATATGGGAATACGAGCATATTTATATCCATGATCAGCATTTGGAACTTTCTTGGCCGTGTTGGTGGCGGCCACTTCTCTGAAGCTATAATTAGGTGAAGCCTATTTTCCCTTCAATCTCCTCATTCACCATGCCACTTCAATGATTACCTAATATTGGCATATAAATTTCTAATCCTAGTTTGAATCTATGTCCTCTGTGCTTTTCCAGAAAGTTTGCCTACCCAAGACCAGTGGCAATGGCCAGCGTTCAGGTTGTCATGTCCATTGGACTTTTCTACTACGCAATGGGCTGGCCTGGAGAAATTTATGTTCTTAGCATTTTGATAGGACTCGGCTATGGTGCCCATCGGGCGAAGGTACCTGCTGCAGTCTCAGAACTATTTGGATTGAAGAATTTTGGGGCACTGTACGATTTTTTCACTGTCGTACTCTTGGTTCTCTAATATTTTCTGGTGTTATTGATAGTGGTATATATGACTATTATGCAGAGCAACAAGCTGGCATATAACAGATAAATTCAGGATCTGTGCTCGCAATACATCTTCAGAAAGAAGGATCACTTGCGTCGGTTCCATATGTTATTCCATCACTTGTGCGATAATGTCGGGTGTTTGTGTCATTGCAACAGTCCTGAGTTTGATCATGGTTCATCTCACTAAAAGTGTATATGCTCAGCTCTATGGAAAGACTAATGTTTGAGTTGAAAGGAGAAGCAACTATAAATTGCTTTCCATTCAGGCATTCACGTATTCTATATGGGTTTCGGTCACAATCAACGTGGCTGAGGATTCCACCTAGCATAGAAATACTTCTCTTTGAGACCACATAACATTAATACTAGTATATACCAAATACCAAGCAGATAACAGAGTCTTTTCGTCAGATTTATCCTTATAACAAATTATATTGCTTCAATGTTTCAGACGTTTTTGCTACGAAGTTGATTCATTTTCCAGTAAGGTTTTCCCTTTTAGTTGTGGGTTATTTTGTTAATGCCAGGATCATCACTCTCTATGACGCTGTGTTGTTCATTATAAGAAACTAAATAAGGAATCATTACAAGATGACTATGTTCCTCTATTTAATTGTTGTTTTTCCTTGTACATTGTTTACTTTCTGATATTTCTGATATAAGCACGCGCTTACAAAACTAAACAGATAATTCTAATTGTGTGGTACTGTAATTTGCCTAACCATATTATACCCATGCAGCAACAGACGCTGGTCAAATTCGGCCGAAGCGGCCCTTTCACGCAACTAGTGCTGCACACTTGTACTGATAAATTGACTCTTCTGCAAATTATTTTGCCGTGACAAAAAGCATGTGTTTTGTGACTCAAACAAACTACAATGAAAACGATGAAAAATATCTCTGTTATAATTATTTCTGCAATTTTTACATGGCAATGCCACTGACTGCTGAACTGGAATTTTCAAAAGTGAATGCAAGAAAAAATGGGAAGGCAGCAATGGCATGGTAAGGATACACCTTCCTCACTCCGTATTAGTCAAGTCCAACTAAGAATTGACCGAGCATTCTAATTTCAAATTAAGGGTCAAACTTGTACTTTTCATTTTTGGCAAAAAGTCTTGTGCATTACACCCAGAATTGGATTCTCCTTTGTTGAGCCAAATCCTAAGGATGCTGACTATATGGCAAGTAAATTAATGCTTGGATACAAGTTCAGTCACACCAGTGAACTACTAAGCCAACCCAATTGTGCTGCCCTGTTTTCATTATTTCTGGAGAAATATAAATGTGCCTTGAGAACAAGTGGAGTGCAAATTAACTTAAAATTTTGAGAATGAAATCCCTCTAACCTTCCAGTTTAGTCAAAACTAGCTACCATATTTAGATGATTAATCAATTCATTTCCAACTTGAGAGTTCAAAAAATGCTTATAGGTCATGTAATTCACGCATGCTATAAATCACTTCATTGCTTAGAGATATAGATATGATAAGATAGCATCAAACTTGAGTCATTCAAGTCTTGAAGATTTAGTACTCTGTACAATATAGCATAAACAACGTTTGATTTCATGAAAAAATTAATCATATCTTTATATTAGCCATAGAAAATATAAAATCTGCATATTCAAATTTAAAACCAGGAAAGTAGTGACTTTGTTGAAAATAAAATTGAAAATTTTGATAGTTAAATCAATAAATGTTGGTCTTGAAAATATCTTTTTTTTTTTTTGGGTTGTTGTTTAGCCACCCCAAGACATTTTTCCAAATTTAGGCAACTCTCATAAGTATGCCCAACCAGAGTTAAAAACTAACCATGGTTAGGGTTTTAACATGCACAAAATGGTTGAGTTTTTGGCATATAAAAAGGTGCTAGAATCAAGGGAAAAACTCATTACTTAAAAAATTATATATATTATTATATATAATATATATATATATATATATATAGAGAGAGAGAGAGAGAAATTGCATGCTCTACTATTTTTTTTCTTTGTCAATTCTCATTAGCCTTTAAAAACTTTTTTTTTTTTTTAAAAAGCACTACTGTGAGAATTTTTTTTTTCCCTTTTTAATATATGGCTTATAAAATAGGGCAAAATCAAAATTGAAGAGCTAATTCGACAATGGCGGTCCTGTCGTTCAACTCTATGCGGATGGGTAATTTTCAATTGTCTCTATTTGTGACATTTTATTCAGATATTGCATTTATACACTTATATATGCTCGGTTTGGAAATTCTTGATGATTCCTTTTTCGATTATATCATGCAAGATTAATAGAAAACAATATAAGTTATGCTAAAAGCTACTGGAATTGGGCGTTGCAATCGTGAAATGACACTACTTTCAGAATTTGTTGCACTCATTGTGTCTTGATCGTCGGTTTCTTTGGTTTGTTTACAAATTCAAGTTAATCTGTGAAGTGGGTTTTTTTTTATTGGTTTTTTTGTTGATTTTAATTTTTTGGGTGCTTCTGTTGTTCAATTATGGATTAGGGCTTGTTTGCTTTTGGTTGCATGATGCATAGATTATACTAGACGATGGTAGAGGTGAAGTGAATTAGGATCTTATTGGCAAAGTATGAATTAAGGGAAATGCAGAGGAAGCTAACTTTATGAGAGTAATTTTGAGTGGAGTTCTTATGATTTATGAGACTGAGATATTTTTTCCATGTATGATTTCTTATTGTTTCTTAGTTACCAAAAGGATCAATGGATTTTTGCTTTATTGTATGGTGTTGGTTTATGAATGAGAAAAATGCATGGGATAGTAACCGTATCATTATTTTGAGCAGAAGTTCGTTACAGAATATTTGGAATTTTGTAACTTTCTCTAGTTACATGATTGGATCGTTTAAGGGTTTTTAGATCAACAGGTGTTAAAATACTAGTTTATTGATGGCAGTGTGATCATCTTTACAATTTTGTATTTTTTAATCTATTATGCTTTTATAGGAAGTTCATTACCGAATATTTGGAATTTCGTAAATGTTTTCCAATTATTTCATTTGATCACTAAATAGTCTTTAAAAATTGACAGGTGTTAACCACTATGCAATTCATGGCATTGTAATAATATTCCTCATGTTATTGTATTCTCAAATCCGTTATGCTTATCTTGGAAAGTCGTTACCGAATACTTGGAATTTCATAAATATTTTCCATATTATTTCATTATTAGGTTATCATATTAACACGTGTCAAGAACTTTCTTATTGATGCATCATGAGAAGCATATATTTGTGTTTTGGTGTTGTTGTAAGTGTTATATTGATGAATCATGCCTGTATATTCAGCGCAAACTTTGGACTTTATTACTTAATTTTTGGTTTCCTTATTTTGATGTAGTTATCTTGGAAGGTCGTTACCGAATACTTGGAATTTCATAAATATTTTCCATATTATTTCATTATTAGGTTATCATATTAACACGTGTTAAGAACTTTGTTATTGATGCATTGTGAGAAGCATATATTTGTGTTTGGTGTTTTTAAGTGTTGTATTGATGAATCATGCCTGTATATTCGGTGCAAACTTCAGACTTTATTACTTAATTTTTGGATTCCTTATTTTGATGTACTAGGGCTTGCTCAATTGAAGGCTGGTTCTTGATGATGCATATGGAAACTTTGTAATCTAATTTTAGATATTGGTGATTGTTTTCTTGTCTCTGGCCTTGGCTTATGCTTTCAAAGAAGAGCTGTCATTAGTGAGGTATAGTGAAGATGGAATGCAATAAAGAAGATGCTTTCAGAGCTAAGGAAATGGCTGAAAAGAAGTTCTTTGAAAGGGATGTTGCTGGGGCAAAAAAATTTGCACTGAAAGCTCAAAACTTGTACCCTGGGCTTGATGGTCTTTCTGAATTTCTAGCAACTCTTGATGTGTATATCTCAGCAGAGGACATAAAAAATGGGGAAATAGATTGGTATGGAGTTCTTGGTGTAGAACCATTGGCTGATGATGACACAATCCGGAAACATTATAGGAAACTGGCTCTCATCCTTCATCCTGATAAAAATAAATCAGTTGGCGCTGAAGGGGCTTTCAAGATTCTATCTGAAGCATGGAGTTTGTTGTCTAACAAAGCCAAGAAAAGTGCCTATGACCAGAAGCGGTTTTTACATGATATCTATCAGAAAGTTCCAATTTTTAAATCCTCAATGCCAGTGGGTCAGAATGGTTTACATAATTTCTTTAATGGTGACAAGCCTAAGTCAACAACTCAGAAGAATACCATGCATCCAAAGCCTGCTCCATCTCATTTTTCCAAACTTAATACCTTTTGGACAATCTGCAATTTTTGCAAAATACAATTTGAGTACCTGAGGACTTATCTCAACCACAAGCTTGTTTGCCAAAACTGCCGACAGCCTTTTTCTGCTGTTGAGATGCCACCCCCACCTATAAATGGCAATGCTCCCTCCACAACACGGACTTCTTACATCCGAGGACTGAATTCTGCTCAGCCTTCAAGGACTGAAAAATCAAATGCATTACGAAATAAGTCAGTTTCTACAACAAACACAGGACCTGTGGCTCAGTCAGACTCATTTACTATGGTGGGCAGTGTTCAGAGTGTGCCATCAGCGGTTCCAACAACTGCTGTCAAAGAGGAGTCCTCTGAAGGGAAATCTTACACTTCTAAGGAAGCAGGGGCCAGATTAGCTACTGGATCCCCTAATGCTGGTCTTGTTCCTACACCGAAAGGAGATAGGTTGAAGAAGAAAAGACGCATTGATGAGCATAGAATGAACTTTACGGCAAGTCAATTTGCAAACATTAATGGAGTTGGTGGATCTAGGAGTCAAAAGGGTAGTTTTGAAACAGGAAGAGGAAAAATTGCTGGAGCCTACAAATTTAATTGGAGAAGAGAGTTGTCATCGCTAGAACTTCGAAACATATTGATGGAGAAAGCTAAGAAGGATATTCGCATGAAGCTTAAGGACTGCAGTGTTTCATATGCTGTATCAAAGACTTCAGAGATGGAGATGGAGAACAAGGAGAAAGGAAAGCAGAAGGCTCCTCTAAATGGCATGAAAGCTGAAGGAAACAAATGCCTAGGGTTTCCAGATACCAAGACAAGAGCTCAAACAGAATCTTCCCTTGCCATCCCTGATGATGATCCTGATAGAAAGCCTGCTGATCTAGTATCAATGACTGTTCCAGATCCAGATTTTCATGACTTTGACAAGGATCGTGCAGAAAAATCATTTAGTGATAACCAGGTTTGGGCTGCTTATGATGATGATGATGGGATGCCTCGATATTATGCAATGGTTCACAATGTGATATCATTGAAACCATTTAGAATGCGGATCAGTTGGCTTAATTCTAAAAGCAATCGTGAATTATCCCCATTAAATTGGATTGGTTCTGGTTTTTACAAGACCAGTGGAGACTTCTGGATAGGCAAACATGAAGTTAATAATTCCCTTAATTCCTTTTCGCACAAGGTTAAGTGGACAAAGGGCACAAGAGGGACCATTCAAATATATCCTAGGAAGGGAGATGTCTGGGCTCTTTATAGAAATTGGTCTCCTGATTGGAATGAGCTTACCCCAGATGAAGTTATACATAAGTATAACATGGTGGAAGTGCTTGAAGACTACACTGAGGAGAGGGGTGTGACTGTTGCTCCTCTTGTTAAAGTTACTGGTTTCAAGACAGTGTTTCGACGGCATTCTGACCCCAGTAAAGCCAAGCTGATTCCAAGAGAGGAGCTGTTTCGGCTTTCTCACCAGGTCCCTTCTTACTTGCTGATGGGTCAAGAAGGTCATAATGCTCCCAGAGGTTGTTGGGAACTTGATCCTGCATCTATGCCTTTGGAACTACTTAAAGTATTAACAGAAGTTGTGGAGGAAGAAATAGTGGAGAATGCTGAACAAGCCAAGGATTCACTCGGCGATGTGAAAAAATCTGAGGAAGAACGGTTGATTGAAAATGGTGAAACAACCAAGGAAAAAGCAGTGGTGAAAGTGGCTGCTAAAGAAGATATGGCAGATGTGAGGAAGGATAAGGGGAAGGAAACCAAGGAATGCAAGTTGCTGGTATACAAAAGGAGGCGAGAAAAGAACTAGGTTGCTTAACAGCTTTAGCCAAAAAGGAAAAGAGTAGAAATATCTACAGAAACTGATTCAGCAGTTATTTTCTTTCAACACCTTTGCGGGTTACAGTTTTGCTTTTTTAGTTATGGGATGCCCCCTGATAATTATCTCAGCTGCATCTGTAGCATGAAGATGGTTTACAAGGCTGAATTTACATGCAGGGATACTGGGTTAGTTAATAGCTTAACTACCAACATGCTAAAACTCTTATTATTTGCTGCCCACCATGCTTTTGATTGTTTTGAATACCCCTTAAAGAACTGTTTTTGCAGCTGTAAATTTTGTGCCCCAGGAGCTGCACATCTTTTCAATACACCTTGTAACTTCACAATCTTTGATTCTTGATTCATAGAAACTTGGACAGATTTTCACCCTTTAGCGTGTCTGGTGAAACCAGTTTCTTGTTTCTCCTGTAATTGGGGTGTCAAGTGGAATATATTCTCATTTAGTTACATGCCTCAATGTTTATCAGAAATGTCATCCCAAACTAGGAGATTGCTTTTAATCGTTTACCTTTTATTTCCTTATGGCAAAATTGGCATTGTTTTATCTTTTCTATTACTAGTATGGTTGCAGGAGTTAAGAATTACCATAACGACTTGGTACAGCCACTAAATTAGCAAATGAGAAAAAAGGGTAAGTATCCTGAAGCTGAGACAAAATTAGCCGGAGTTATTAATTGTTGCTTGCACTTATAACATTCAGGCATTACAAGTTGAATAAGGGACCCAAAAATGCATCTGTTTTGACTTTGTTGTCAAAAAATTTTGTTGGCCAGGCAATTGATGCATGGTACAAACCCCTACAGAACCCTATATGCAGTTGAGGTTTTTGTATTGTGATTTTGAGGAAATGAGTCTAATGTTTGAAAATCAGACTAAAATACACATGCATCATATAAGACAAGCACCTGTCCTTTTCCCTCCCCTCATGCATAGGCAAAAAGCAAAGTGGGTGGGCTTCGAAGGCTGAGTGCTTTAGGTCAGAAGTGTGATGTCGGAATCTTGATCCTAACCTAAGAAAAGATTGGTGGTAATGAAAGAAAAACTGAAAAGGCTTCTTTGAGGCATATTTAGACTTGGAGAGTTGAAGTAACTGGTCAAAGTTCTACAACATGCTTCGTATAAGAGGAACATTGGAGGAAAAACGTGAAGCTAAAAAAGAAAAGCTTTCAAAGATGCCTTTTCTTTTCACTAGAACAAGTGCTGAACTTTATAATGATGGTACCATATTCAATCATTGTCTGATAAATTAAATGTGTCCATAAAATTAGCCAACCACAAGATAAGACAAGGGGTTAATTATACAGTATCCACAAAATTATCTATTGGTAGTACTAAAAAAAAATTGTAAAGGTATCACAATCCAGTGAACAAGCAGATGAACATCCTACTGTGGAAAATCCAAAGTGCACCATTTGAATTCAATTAAATTTCCATGATCACAACCTGTAAACAAATAAATTTTACCTAACACAGTAACCATTTAACATTTTTAAGATTTTATCGTAAAACTCAAAAGCAGAATTAATTGAAATTTGATGTAGTCAAAATTAGAAGAGTTCCTATCCACTGCCCAAATGAGTAACTAGTAAGGACAAACAAGAAAAAAACATTGAAAAGATTTGTGTATATATATATATATATATATATATATAAATTTTTCCAAATAGAACAGTATAGATTAGGGCTGAGCATTCGGTCGGTTCGGTTCAAATCGAACCGAATTTATGAAAATTGGATAGATAAAATTTAATTTAAATTCAAATCGAACCGAACCGAAATTTAAGATAAATCGAACTAAATCAAATCTAAAAAAATCGGTTTGATTTGATTCGATTTTCAGTTTGGATCTCAATGGGCTGTTGAACTTTTTTTATCTTATATAAAATAATTTATTTTTAGTTTTTTAAACTCAAATTAAAAAAAATCTCACAAATTCGGTTTATTGGGATTTTTTCAATTTTAAACCGAACCAAATCGAAAACCGAATTTTTTGATTTTTTAAACCGAATCGAACCGAATTTATTTTAAAACTGAATTAAATAGACCGAATTCACTCGATTCGGTTCGGTTTTGCTCAACCCTAGTATAGATGAGTGCGCAGGATAAGCAAAAAGTGGGGAATCTGTATGTTTCATAAAAAGGACAAGTCACGAAATCCCACGGACCCTAAACTCTGAACGCTATATCCTTTTCTTCTTCTCCTTCAACCTTGTCTCGTCCCTTCATTTTCATCTCTCATTTCTTCAAATCCTCCCAAAAAAACCACCCAAACCGAAACCAAATTCAACACATCATAGCATAACATTTGTCAACCCGACAACTTTTTTAAAAAATAAAATAAAAGGAAACTATAATTTTAATTGTAATTGTAGCCAATCAGATGGAGGGGAACAGCCAGCAAGGCCAATCCGGGGCATACCCGGCACAAGCACAGCCACCGACCAGTGGTGCGCCCGCTCCAACCCCATTCCACCACCTCCTCCAGCAGCAGCAGCAGCAACTCCAGATGTTTTGGTCCTTCCAGCGCCAGGAGATCGAGCAAGTTAACGATTTCAAGAACCACCAGCTGCCTCTCGCTCGAATCAAGAAGATCATGAAGGCTGACGAGGATGTCCGCATGATCTCCGCCGAGGCCCCCATTTTGTTCGCTAAAGCGTGCGAGCTCTTCATCTTGGAGCTCACTATACGCTCCTGGCTCCACGCCGAGGAGAACAAGCGTAGGACTCTGCAGAAAAACGACATCGCTGCGGCTATTACCAGGACTGATATTTTTGATTTCTTAGTTGATATTGTGCCTAGAGATGAGATCAAGGATGAGGCTGGCCTTGGGGGGATGGTGGGAGCCACGGCTAGTGGGGTTCCTTATTATTATCCGCCCATGGGCCAGCCGGCCGGTGCTGGGCCTGGAGGGATGATGATTGGAAGACCGGCTGTGGATCCTACTGGAGTTTATGTGCAGCCACCTTCTCAGGCGTGGCAGTCTGTGTGGCAGACGGCTGCGGCGGAAGATGGGTCTTATGGTAGTGGAGGGAGCAGTGGGCAGGGAAACCTTGATGGGCAAGGGTAAGTGTTGCATTTTTTTTAAATTTGTCATTTCTTTGCATTTTAGAGTGATGCTTTTGGATTTCTATTATCGGTTTTCTTATGCTTTTTGGTGTTGTTTTTGTGGAGGTGAGTTTATGGGTTTTACTTGAAGGTGCTTTCTTTCTAAGTTTAAGGCATTCCAGCACAATGCTCTCGATTTATGATAGCTTCTCTTAGTTTTTGGCCCTGTAGGACTAGAGGTATTCGATACACTAAGATGAAGTAGGGATTTTTATAGGTATCTTCGTTGGGATTTTGATTAAGGAGTAATCTTTTAAGTTGTTAGATGTAAGGTTTGTGTGGATAATTTGGGTTGTGTGCATTTTTTATTTACCTTTTTGGCAGGATTTGTTTCTTATGCCCATGCTTAGGACAGTTCTTTCTTGTTGGTGGCGCTTTATTCATTTCTATTGGTTGCATTATTTGAAAATAAGCACCGTTACTGGATTCTTGTTACTGGATTTTTTGGACTAAGGAGTAGATACTGTAGCTCATTGTAGTTGTGATGTGCCAAACCAAATCACTTGTAGGATTTTCACATATGGATACTCTTCAGTAGAACTTAAGTGCCAATTTTCATCTTTCTCCTTGAAAATAGAGCTAGACATGCATTATGAAGAGCATGTCCAATTTAGTTTCAAATCTGTGTTTGATTAAACCAATAAATGAAGATTGATTCCGTGTGGTGAATTATTAAAGGGTGGAGAAAATGATAAAGGAAGAGTGATATGGAGGAGAATTTAGTTGGATATTAACAAAAACTTTTATGGTTTGACACTAAATATGTGAATGATATCAATAGTTTGGATCAGAGTGGCCATATTGGGCTAAGGATTGAAAATGTGGGAGAACAATGGTTTTGTTGCTTCTAAAATAGCTTTAGGGGTTTTTAAACCATGGTTAAATCTGTTCAGGTTGCCATTCATTTTGATGATATTGCTTAATGAGGTTGTCATTAGAATAGAGGATATGCTGTCTTCGGACTGGACAACATTTTCACAATAGTGTTGCCACATATTAACCTTATCCGATTAGGAGGGGAAACTAAAGAAAAAAACAAAGGAAAAAGAGAAAGTATCTATTCTCTTTTTGTCTCTGGAATTTGTGGGCTTGCTGAGCGTTAAAATCAAATCAGGCTTATGCTTGAACCTGTTTCACGCTGAATCAGTAAAATAGGCATATTGAGTAGGGTGAAAAATCAGAATTGAGACTTAACTGATTATTCCCTTCTTTGAGCATGTTATGTCCAAAAATGGATCTGCACAAGCTCTAGCTGAAAGCTGAAAAACTTCTGTGAGGTTATCTTGGAGGTCATTTAATAAGTTTATGAGCTTTATCCTTTAGGAGACAGCTTTTCTAGATATGTAACGAACTTTAATTGGTCTTTCTGCATTTAAAATTCAAAATTGGTTTGAATAAAAGATAGTAAGCAAGCAATGGCAATATATGCGGCAACCTGTCAGTGAATCTGAAGCATTGTCAACATAGTGGTGCAATCGGGGTTTCAAATACGGATGTTATGTGTTGCATACTCTGGGATCCCAATTTGATACCCTCTGATTTGATCTCCCTATCTTTAAATCACCAGTGAAATAATGTGTGAGATGGGCAATTCAATCCGTTTCTCGCAATGAGTAACAGCAAAAACAATGATAAATAATGGTTGTGGGTGAACAAATGGCTAAAATTGGACAACCACGTGGCGCACATAGAAATTAAGGAAAAAGTAGAATAAGTAAATCTGTTTGAAAAATTTTCAGATGACCTACCCCATACACTCACATCATCTTCCTCCATAAGTTCTTGAAATTTCTTCTTGGTTCTCTTGGGAAGCTTAAGATTTCAAGACTTCAACATTTGGTCTTCCCTTGTTTTCCTTAATCTTTAATATTTCATGGCCTTCATGGTGTGATTTTGAGTTTTAGTGCTGTTTCTTTGATGTGGATCAGAGCTTTCCATGTTGTGCTATTTATGTCTATCTGTCCTTGGTTCATTTCTACCTTTGACAAGTAATTCAGAGAGACAGTGCTTCCTTTTGTTTAGGTTGTATAGTCTCTTTGAAGTTTTCATCTATGTGAACGTTCAATGAGTACTCTGTGATAAATAATCACTAATTTATTATTCAGATTGAAATAACTTTTAATTTAATTTTTTTTTTTAAAAATTAGTTGCATGATTGAGTAAAAACAAAAATATACAAAATTATGAAATACATGCTTGAAATAATTGCCTTAATAATGACGAATTATAATTTGTTTACTATTTTAATAGAAATTTATTAAATTGTATTTTCAAATTGATTTACATAATTAACTTTTTTTTATTAAAGATAACGAATACGTTCTAATAATATGTCTTCAAAAATTTCATGCAGGCATGAGTCATTAGTCTATAAATTCACGTGTATTCTGAGTTCTTTTTTTTTTAAAAAAAAAAAAAATCACCAAAATGCTTGCTCTTGTTATTAGAATGCTTCAATGCGATTTTGAAACCACAAGCATGACCTATAGCAGAAGCATGGCCTGTGACCACAATTTAAATCCTTCAGTGTGATTCTGAAACCATTTATACTTAACGAAACTATGGGTGTTTGCTCACCTCTTAAAAACTGCTTTATAACTTGTGGGAAGTGCATGTCTGAGTCAAGGGCAGACCAGGGGAGCCTTATTGATGTTTGGGGGGCCACATGTGGCTTTGTAAAAGGTTTTTTTTTTTGAAGTTCATTTTATATAATGATTTTGCAAAACTCTCTTTAAATATGTTAATCTTTAATTGTTTTCAGTATCTGACTTATCTTCTTTGTTGCTTCCCATGACCAAGGTTTGGCTTCTACACTTGTGTCTGAGCCCATATTAGGAACCTGCTATTCCTTGGGGTACTAAACAAACCTATGTCTTGGGCTGGAGTTTAGCATGCCTTTGGTGAATGAGGAAACCATTCTAAGCAGATTGACAAGCCAACTGGCTTGGTTTCCAGTTTTGACTTCTACTTTTTGCTTCTTATTAGTTTATAACTGGAGATTGGAAAAGTTATTCTTCAAGATATATATGGTTTATTCTTTATGTATCTCAAAGTTTCCTACTACTTTGGAGATGCCATAACATTTGAGTAAAACTATTATATTATTTTAATATTTTTTTAATATTTTTTTCAAGTACTTTTGACAAACGTTGATATACTTGAAAATCTTAACACAACAAAGAAAACACCTAAAAATAATCTGTAGCCGCTAAAGTCCCAATTCTCGACATAGCTGCACGAAGGATTTAGATGAAAATAATGAATCTCAGCCACTTTAGGGTAAAAAAGGAACTGGACCTCCTTGAAGAGGCCTTCTCTCAACAATGTCATTTACTTTATTTATATTTCTATTTCCTTTATTTAGTCTTTACAATTAAACATTTCTCATGGAAATTTAGTAGCAAATAGCTATGATGCTTTTAGGGAAGTTATAACTAAAGGATGGCACCTGGTTTGCAAGTGTACGTAAAATGTTGTCAGCAGCAGCTGACATGGGGTTTATTTAAGTTGTCAGATAATTTCTGTAGAGTCGAGGAGACCTACACTACAATGTATACCTTTTATTTCCTGAGGAGTGACGAACAATTTTGTGAAACTATCTGGTTGTATTGTTGAACCACAAGAAAATCTGACTTAGTAAACAAGCTAACAAGTCACTGCTTTACAGAATCAGGTGCCAACTTCTCTCCTTGAGTCCACATCTCAATGCAGTAACTTAGTAAGAAGACATTAAATGAATGCTTAAATGTTAAAGGAAAAGGGATACCTTTTTCTTCCCTCCCTGTAACTTTGATACTATTAGCTAATGTGATCTTGAATTTGAAAACCCTGGATTTCTAATTCTTTTGCATATTCCAAAGAATGGAAATCTGCAACTAAATGTATACACGCTTTTTTGTAGTAATGAATGGTCTTTATGTCTACGTCAAAGAAGTTCAGCATGAGTACTGTTGAATAAAATTCACCTTTTTGTTTATTATCTATTCAAAGGACTTCTCCGTCTGAGCTGAATTAAACCCCAGGCTTTCTTTTTCTTCCTGGTACACTGAATGTGAGTTTGTTTGAGGAACTTGGGGATTATCTCTATTTCTATTTTTGATTGTTGTGTTTCCGCTTATTGGTTTTATGTGAAAATCATGTCTTCATATCAAAATCTTCAATATTGTTGTTTTATAAGTTCTTGAATCATCAATCCATTTCCAACAAACCATAATACATAATAAGTGCAAATATTGATGTAAGATTGTCAATCTCTTTGACATCCTTGCACTTAATGTTGTGTCATGTACGTATTTCTTTCCATCTAATGCTCCCTGTGTATTTCCCATGCACTATGATGGCACCCTCCCTGTGGATGTTGGTTCATAAAAGTGATTTGTCATGTCGTAAAAATCTGGCAGTTTTATCTCTATTTTTTACCTCCTATGGAACTTTTTGTTTCAGTTCCGTTTCAGAATGATTTTTGTAAATCCTCCATCAAGTTGTTTGTGCTAGTGAGAGGGAGTAAAATCCCTAAAGTCACTCAACATTCAGGCAACACAAAAGGGGAACTCCACCTGCTTCAATTTATTCTCAAAAGACACTTGGAGTTGTTGAGATTTTTAATTGAGAATGAAAGTTATATTGGTAATATGTAGTTTTATTGCTATTTGTTGATGTGATCCGATCCAGAAAAGTGCAATCTGGATTTGGTAAAAAGTGATAGAAATCCTTATTTTAATGAAAGATAGTATGGGTAATTGCTGACAGGAAATAATCCTTCCCTATAAAATGAGAGGCTACTGTTACTCGATGAAGTATAGAGAGAATTTACGAGCAGTTGTGTAAGATAAATTTTCGCAGAAAAAATGAAGAAGAAAAAGGAGAAAAAGAAAATTCTTATCTTGTTAGTTAGTCCAATCTATGTTTACGGGAATTTTCTGCGATACCTTTGGGTGCCATAGAAGGGTCCATGTTTATGCTTTTTTACTGATTTTTTTAATCTCTCCTCCACTCCAACAAAGACTCGGGCTTCAATCTATCTTACACTTCTTAGTCGTACCTAATATTTTTCAAATCTGGATATTCATTGGTTTGTTCCTAGCCCTTTTTCTGTTCTTAGAGAAAACATTTTTTGATGTTATTTATTGTGTTTAAGCTGTTTCAACACTTTATATTTAAAAAATGCATGTTCTAGGAATTCCAGAATGCCTCTTCTGTATGTAATTGCTCTTTTATTTTCCAGGCTATTTGTATCAAATTGACAAGCTTTATTCTGTATCGGTTTATCCATCTTCTGCTTCTTGTTTTTCCCTGTGTACTTCCTAGTCAACTATGTTATGTTCTTTTATCATGCTGTTCTCCATACATATGTCCAACCCTTCTTCTTCCCTGTTTTCTGCAGTTAAGCAACTCAGATACAGTGGCGTTCGATGGTGCAGCAGAAGGCAGTGGGCCTCAACTACTCCTACTTGGATTTTTGCTTGTGATCCTTAATGTATGAGCGTTGATATACTCATCTGCTATTATTTATGGAAGCTGTCTTTAATTGTAATGGCACAAATAACTAGAAACTCCTTAAAGCTTTTAACTTAATTTTGTAGCTGCCATGCAATGACTGCCTTTACTTGTCTAATTCAAGGTTTTAAATTGCCGCCACAGTCGCATTGTAAAAGTATTAATATGTCAGTCAAAATATAAGAGTCATGGTTACTGATATTATGAATTTTTTTAAAAAAATTATCATATAATTAAAATCACGCATTTAACTTTTAAACTCCATGTTATTTATTATTCTAGTATAAAAAAATAAGAATTAATAAACTAAAGATACTTTAATTATAATACGTGATAATTAAAAAAAGGGCATCTTTTTTTTTTTTTTTTTTTGGGTCATATTACAATGGGAGAATGGGAATTAGAGTCAAACTTGGTGCGATGTACAACCATTGCTATGGTAATAGTAATAATGAATGCATTTGGTTCGCAGGACCAAAACTCAAAAGATGTTGACAAAATATCAAAATAAAACAAACTGCCCATCGAAGGAAAGACGCATGACAAGCTATTGTTAGCTTTTCTTCAAGTCTGCAGCTTGCAAGTATAAGGGAGAGAGCCGAAAAATGAGAAACTTAAATCAATCTATACCAAGACATGGTTGGATAACCCAGACAAGCCATGGAGTATCATCAAGAAGAAAAAGGGAGGAATAAGCATTGAATCATTCAAATTTGAACCCTTACAAGAAGACCCATAATAAATTGTTTAAAATTCCATGAGTTTGCTTCTAATATTTGGATTCTCTCTTTCTTTTAATCTTCTCTAATTCAATATTTTCTCAACATTTGCATGTTTCTCCTTCCTGATGTACAAATCTTTTATCGACGATTTGAATGGTTTTGTATTATCCTATACTTATGTTTAAATATTGCTTCAGAAAGACTATAGAAATGTTTAATTTATTTATTGATTTTTATGTGAGATTATGATTTTGCAAAAGACCTGATATTTATCTCATTTGGATGTTGTACTGGTGAACTAGTGACCAGAATGCAGCTTCCAAGTTCTAATTTAGACGCCATGTGATAGAGTATTGCCTGTAAAGCAATAGAATCCTAAATCTCAGTGAAGATGTGTTATCCTTTTATTAATGATCAAATCTAAAGACCTCTATTTTTACAGTTTGCATTACTAGTTGCTTAAACATTCAGGTGGCTGTTGTGGGTATCTTGATTTATCATAGCAATAATCATAGTCTGAATACTTGTTCCTCACAATTTCATATGCTTTCTGTTCCTCGGATCTCAGCCTCTAAAACCTCTCTATTCCACCAAAAGTTCGAGGAACAACAATTCTTTGGACCTTTGTGCCAGGCATCCATCCATACTGAAATCTTGGAAGCTAGCATTGAATGGTGCTCGACTCCATTCAATTTTTTTCCCCATGAGAAGCCCATCCTTGTGCATTCCATATGCTTCCCATTACATTCATTGGCTGTACTGGGTAAATCAATCTTACATTGTCCCTGAACACTCTCTTATCGGCACGTCATCCATGTAGAACCTGAGATTTTGGTACTTGGGTTATGTGTGATTCTGATATAGATGTGTTTCTTAAAAAATTATAAGACATGAAGAGAGGGACTGTGTGTTCGTGAAGGTATACGACTTGACATTGATTCCATCGGATTTTGTAAGAATGGAAGTCTTTTGTTGGATCAACCTAGAGACGTATTCTCTGTTCTCTTCCTCCTTGACCATTTGAGAACACATTTGTTTGTAGTTTATATGGTGGTCCATTGCTACCCAAGCACTCAAAGTCTAGCTCATCATGAGCGTTTGAATGTGAACTTGCCTGAAATTAGTCCCCAATTACATAAAATCAACTATAAAAAAATTTTAAAATAATTTCTTGTATTTTCAAATTGTGAATTTTATTAAATTTCAAATCATATGTCGTTCTTTTAATTAATTTTTACAAAAATTTTTAAAAAAATGAAAAACAACATGATTTAAAATAGTTGTTCGAAATTTTCTTTTACAAAATATGTCAAAATCGAAACAATAAAAGCATAAATTCTCACATAGAAGGCTGTAAGAACTCCAATAGAGTTATTATGAGGTAACTTGATTCTCACGTGAAAGACAGCAAACCCATATCTCCACTTTGACTCAACCTAAATGTCATTTTTAAAAAAAAAATAGTATAGTTATTTTTTTTACCAATAATATATTTGGTTTGTTAACAGAAGCAGAAAGCAATTCTTTGCAAAGAGGAGGCAATTACAATTAGCATGTTCTATTCTATATATATAGATAATGTTTGGTAAAATGTAATATAATAAAAGGAATTTAGTTTAATAGTTCATTGAATTTGTATTTGATTATGTTATATTATATCTTACCAAGATTACTTCAATTCGTTTATAGGGATGACAATAGTAAAACACGAGTAGGATAATATTATATCTTTACTTATACTCAAAAGATTGTATCAGTTATTCAAATAGTTATCAAAATATTTTTAAAATACTTGTAAATTAAAATAAAAATATATAATTACTAATTTATAATCACATTTAACTAAAATAATACATATTATATTCAAAGAGGTCATATATTAAAAAAATTAAATAAAAAATATAAAAAAATTTTAAAATAGAATTATTTTAAAGTCTCTCTAATTGTCCAAATGCAATATATTAGATATATCATAATTAATAATTTCAATTACATAATCTCCAACATTGTGTATTTAACTTAATAGAAAATATTGAAAATAGTTGACATTATATATGCGTGTGTTATATAAAGCATGAAAATAAGTTTTGGTATAAATAAACTTAATAATTTAGATAGGGTATGAGCATGGTACTGTATTATCCATAATCTACTTAAACTAATACTATTTTTTTACGTGTAGATTTACTTATATCCAGTACTCAATTAATTTGAATATTATTCAATTTGACCGGATAGGATTGGGATTGGTACCCACAAATACAGTACAAATTGCCATCTCTATTCTTTTTCAAAACAATATTACATTCATCCATCTTGATATTAGGGTGTCATATGCTAATGTCATTGAATCAATGATGAGATGTAGAAGCATATATAATAATATAAACACACACACACACACATATATATATAGGAATAAATGTTGAAAGTTAAATTTATAAAGCGAAAAAAAAAAAAACCAGAAAATCTGTCCAATGAAAGTTGGATCTGTCTCTCGTGGTTTAGAAGCAAGGCATCATCAAATCCCCAAGTCACATGGTAGTTCTCATTGAAGCTAACATCATTAGCACTTTCTGCATCACCCCATAATGAAACCAGGACTAAAGCACATAAGCTCACAACCCAATAATTAATTGAGGAGATTTTCTGTTGGGGAGAAGGAAAAAGGGTCAAACATTACATGTGTAAATTATATCTGCTGTGGGTTATATGAGGCTGTATTTTTTGGGAAGTTACTAAAGTATTGAGTAAAAGCTACATATGTTGATGTTCTAAATATGCATACCATGCGCTTGTAGATTGCATTAATAATTAATGAAAGATCACAGCTTGCCATTGATATTGTATATCCAGCTAAGGGATGATCCATGCGTTTATTCATAAGGTGAACATCAATTTATTAGTCTTCCATTTATTAGGGTTTTATCATTCCACAAAAAGCTCGTCATAATATCATTTCAAAGGTGATCGTTTCTTTTTAGAATTCTTTTATTTTTTAATTTGTAAAAGATGTAAAATATGGTGTTTTGATTCATATATCAGCTACATTTCAAAGCAAGAGTTATTATTCAAAGAAGTAAGTTTTTTTAGAACTTTCCATCAAAAGATTTTATTCTATATATAACAAGATAAACATATATTTAAATTTTATATCTATATTGATAATTATATATACAAATAAAAATCAATCAATAACCAGCAATAGCAATCAATAATATTCATATTGATAATTATACATATAAATAGCAATAAGTAAATCAAGCATACTCTCAATTTTAGCTCTCAATCCTTAATAGAGAGATTAGGTTACAATAATTATTTTAGCGACTGAGGTATCAATTTGTAACTCAACTTGTATGAGTTTGAAAAAAAAAAAAAACTGGATTAAATTCAATCTAGATTTGGATAATATTTGAAATACTTCAAAAATTTTAAGGGTAAAATATGACTTGGTCCCTATTACTCTAATACATTCCTTATAATTTTAATCTTGATGGGCATTGGGTCTGGTCATGTCTATGATATGACTGACAATAATTATGTCAACTGCATCTGTGGAACTAGATACAGCCTTCATTTTCTTCCTTTTTTCTTCTTTTTCTTATGGAATTTTGGATAGAATCTCAACTATCTTTCAATTATATCATTATCTCTGAACTTATCAGCGGAGCAACAAGTCCCATTAAGGGTAAGATGGTCCATAAATAAAGTTTCATCGTCAATGTTAGCTTAAAGTTAAAAACACTTCTTATAATGGAGATTATTTAGTGTGACGAAATTAACATATAAAAATATTTAAATTAATTTTTATAAAATAAAAAATAAATTGGCATGTTAGAATAAATTATACTTCCGCCGCTTTATAATAATTATCTTTTTAAAATTATATATTTAGATTAAAAATAATTTAAATTAATATTGAATAATATATTCTTAACACTAATAAAATATTTAATTAAAAAGGAGAAAATGATGATAAAATAAATTTAAAAAATAAATAATTAATATTATATTAATAATATAAAATAATAATTATATTAAAATAAATTTTTTAAAAATAATAAATATTATAAAATGGAGAGAATAAATGATTTTAAACACAATCCAAATTATTTTCAGTGGCTCGTATCGGTGGATGGGCTGGGCATCATGAGCGCGAGCGATATGACAAAGTCAGCTAATTAATTTATTAGACAGCTCCTACGCCAAACCAAGGGTATTTTCGTCCAATTATCCTTAAAAAAAATTCTCTCTCCTTACTGTTTTGACCAGAAGAAGTCGACGTAGCGTTAATCACTTGCAAATAAAATAAACGTGTTTTCTTTGCCGTTTAATAAAGTCCTATAGTGCCTTCGCTCGTCACAGATCTAGGGTTCCTAATTGCAACAGACCACAATGGACGCCCTAGACTCCGTCTTTGACCCTCTTAGAGATTTCGCCAAGGACAGCGTACGCCTTGTTAAGAGGTGCCACAAGCCGGATCGCAAAGGTATCTGCTTCTTCTATATTTTACAATCGCTTACATGTGTTTATCTGATCGCTATTTGAATTAGATCTGTCTAGATTAGGCTGTGAGATATAGGGACCTATTCAACTTCTGTTTTGTGGTTCAGAGTTCACCAAGGTCGCGTTCCGTACTGCGATCGGCTTCGTGGTGATGGGATTTGTCGGATTCTTCGTCAAGTTGATTTTCATTCCCATCAATAACATCATCGTCGGTTCTAGCTAGGTAGGTAATACTTTTTGAATTCTATTTATATGCGACTGAATTTCCAGTTAATTACAGTACTCTCTGGTTGGGTGACCAGTCGAATGGGGACTTTGTACTTAAGATACGGATTTGGAAAATTGATTTGCACGTGATGGGAATCGTTTTGTCTGAGTTTTCATGTAGTGGATCAACTTTAATACTAATATTGGATGATTTTATTTGATTGCTTATAACTTTGCAATTGCGCTGTGAGAAGTAGGATATGTGCTTGGATAGATTTATTATTAGTATCTACATATCTGTACACCTTGGATATCTAATGCCTACTTCAAGTTATATGTTTTTTTTTTTTTTTGTTTTGCGTGTGAAATCATTTCCTGTGTTGGAGCATTTTGTAGAAAGTTGTTATAATCAGTTTTACAACTGTCATGTAGGAAACTACAATATATTGCATTGTGCAGTTGGATTAAGTGATACCTGCAACTATTGATTCTACATTTTTCAATTGGATTTGCTAATGATATATAGACATGGCCTTTTGTGTATGTTTTAAGTAGAAAAGGGGCCCTTTAAATCATGTATCATTTCAGTTTTGAGTCCATCAGCTTCTGTAGCATTAAGCTTAACCACCCAATACTACCAGATATTGCCTTAACCTTGGGAATATTAACTCTTTTTATCAAGTGATGTGGTGATTGATATATTATTTTCACTCATGTCCTTTATAGTGAAGATTGTCCCATTTGTGCTAGATCTTGAAGTGTGAATTTAGCAACTGACCCAAAAATTAGAAATGGGATCAGAATATATTAAAGGACGTATTGCTAAAGGAGACCTAGTTTTCTTTTTTTTTTTTTTTTTTATAATTATTTTAGTTCTTTATAATTTTTGCTGGTGGCTAAACATGGATATCATTTTACTTGGTACTTTTATCTAAGTTATTTCCATGTTGTCAGTGGTGTCTGCTAGCATAGCACATAATTGATTGTATTTTCATCTATAATTGCAGGCCACATGGATGATCGATGATACTATGGGAAGAAAGTGGTTCAGTTGAAACATGAGGTTTAAAAGGAACCCTTAGCACTTAGCTATGTTAGGTTATTTTTGATATGCATTTGATACTTGAGTAATCCAGGAAATTATGAATTTAGACCTTTAGCCATTTCCCTTGTTCTTCATGTTTGACCTTACGCTGTATTTGTTATTTTGCCATGAGCATTATTTAGTCACAACCGAATAACTGAACTGAAGGTCTATTCAGTTCTGTTATTTATAAAAGTTCGTTACAGTTTAGTCTCTAAAGTGTTGAATGGAAAACATCGAATTAATCAATCCTTATGACTGTTTTTAGCAGCTATGATGCATCATACACATACCCATATCTAGTCCTTTTCACTTCAGTTTTCTATATGTATAATTACTCTTTATGATACACACTCATTTCAATCCTCTGCCTCTTGCTTTGCGAGTGAGAATTGACTATTACCTAGTTCTGAATCCTTCTTAATTGTTCAATCTCGTAGAAATGTGTGCGCTGAAATTTGGTTGCAAACAACGAAAACTTATCTTGGTCTCAATCTTTGAAAGCTATGCATGGCACTCTTTGAAGGTCTGGATAAAACAGAAAATTAGAAAGTGGCCAAGTTAATTTTGGTTGTATTTCATTCTCATGATATTTGCATGTGGAAAAGAGAACTGAAACTAAAGTAGGTTTTTTTATTCCTAAATAGTCTATCGTCTTTTTCTTCTTTTCTCTTTCTACTCTACTGAAATTGTGTGAAGGAGGGAATTTGACCGTAGAAGGTTCATTATTATGTTTTTATTACAAAGATTTGCACTTAAGTAATTCTTTTCATGTTTTCTTTTTCAATGATTCATATACTATGTTAATTGGCTTCAAACTTGGTGGAATTAAGTATTTTTCTCTTTCAAACAGATTTCTGAGATGCCCTTCACTTTTTCTGGGGCTGATTTCTATTATGCAATTCAATTCTGGGATTTTTAAGGCCTAAGAGCCAAATGGTTGAACAAATTATTTTCAGTAACTCTCGAAACGAGCAACACCTTTAGTCTGTTAACCATCGGATGGCTGTCTGAACTTTTTAAAAATGACCATTTCAATTTAAATAAATTAGTTATTTCGTCTAATTTAATCATTGATCTTAATAAGTTCAATTTAGTCTTATTGTGAACAGCAGTTGGTCCGAGTGCGATATGCGGTCAAGACCAAGTAAGTTGAAGAGGCGAAGATCTTTGAATGATGACCTTTGATTCCTTAGTGCGATTAGAAGCATGAAAAAAGTATCTTCAGGGTTTAAACATGGAAAGACTCAAGACTCCATGACAAACGAAAAATAATTTGTACGAAATAATATATTTTTATTATTTGAAATAAATTATAAAAAATTATTTTTTATTTATAAAATTATAATAAAATTTGAGTTATAAATATTTTATATTATTTATTATTTAATATAAAAACATTAAAAATAAAATTTCTTTATGGATCTTATTTATTATTGATGATTATCATTGACAGACAATGATCATGATGAGTGTCAATAATTAAGAATGACTCGTGATGATAAATAAGTGTTTATAAAATTAAGATCATCTCATGTTTCATTCAACATTATTTATCATATTTGAACAATTTAAACCATTCATTTGAAATTATTGAGATTTAATTTTTGCATGTAATTGTTGACTTTTTGAAATTTTAAATTTAATTTTTTAATGAAATTTCAACATTCATTTAAATGAATATGAAGATTATTCTAATATTATATGTCATGTTAATCAAAATATAAGAGAATTAAATTTTATGTTTATATAATTTATTTTTCATTTGAATGAGTTTATTAAAGTTTGAAAATGACTTTATATTTTTAAAATGAGAATACATTTTTCTAAAAATTGATTTAGTATAAAAAATATTTGTATTGATTAATTTTTTTAAAATATAATAAATAAAAAATATTTTCTTAAAAAATGTTTTTCAAAAAATAAGAGGGCGTCAAAATATGTATACTAGCTCTTCGCCGTGGGGATGATATCGAACCCACTGGCTGGCTTTTAAAACGACAGGTGGAGATCCAAAGGAAGAATCTGACGCCATACATTTCAGATAACTCATTGAGAAGGTGGAGTTAGAAGAACTACTCGCAAGATAGGGTATATTGGAACGGATAGGTTGTATATTCAAGGATAATTGATGACACCTGAAGAGATGAGGCACTCACTTTTTCTTTTCTTTTCTTTTTATTTGTACGAATTTTGGTAAACCGAATAGCATTATAGGATACATAATATGAAGATAATCTTCACTTTTTATCATAAAGATAAATAAAAAAATGGAATTCAAAACCCTATTAGATAAATTTTAAACCATAAGATTATATTTGCATGTGCAAAACACTCACTCTTTGTAGCTGTTTCACTAATATCTTAGTCTCTATACATATCGATCCACTTCCTATTTTAATCTCATACGAACATCGATGCGCATTTGAAAACATGATTCCAGAATCTCGACAAATAAGAAGCAGCAGAACAAATGCACAAAACTTATCCCACAAGCCTTAATTAATACCAACTTATACAATAAAATTAAGGCGCTGTTTAATATGTATTAAGTAATGTATTTATTATTAATTTAAAAAAATCTTAAAAATAAATTATAGAAATAAGAACATTTAAATTTTTTTTTTTTGTTGTTTCACTAATTATAATAATCTGTTTTTGTTTTTTAAAAAATAAATTTGAATAAAATGATTTTAATTTTTAAATTATGATAATAAGAGATTGGCATTTGGCTCAGGCTTGGCCGATTTAATGTAAATTTTAATGTAATCTTTGCTTGATATACACCTGTAGTTATATTGTCAGCACATGGAGGTACCAAAAACACATTTGTTGTTAATACTTTCCTTATGAATTCACATATGAATTCCATTTGTTTTTCGTTATAAATTGCATATTATTTACATAGTCAATTACTTATTATTTTTTTCTTGATTTATTAAAGTTCTTAACTTTTATTTTAATTGAAATGATTTAAAATTTGATTTTATGAACATATATTTCCCATATATATATATATATATATATATATAATCAGCTGCCACTAAGTTATGATTCATCCTTTGTACAATAAACACTAGAAAAATAAATAAATTAATAAAATAAAAATAAAAATTAATACTTTTTTTAGTTTCAACTTGAAACACGAGAGATTCCAACTCAAGACTAAACTTAAGTTGAGATATCACTCGCTGCCAAACTAAGTCCGTGGGTGCAAATCAATGTTCTCTTCAAAAAAAATCAAGGCGCAATAGGCTGAGTTTAGTCCCAAACAAAAGAGAGAAGTATCAAAATCAAAATTTCCCACCCCCCAAAAACAGCCAAATGTATAAAGGGCTAAATACCCAATTCCAAACTGCTCCTTCTATATTTAAAGAAATCTAAACCACGCTTTTCCACTCTCTCTTCCAATCCTTTCCTCCAAGATGGCGGCGGCTTCCTCTGCGGCCTCCACCACCACCCTTAAACCCTCCTCCTCTCCTAATCTTTTCTCCCCCAGATCCCCAGTCTCCCTGTCCAGATTCAACCTTCCATTCTCCCTCACCGCGCAAAAGCCCACTCCCCACCGCTCTATCCACATCTCAAACTCCCTCTCCACCACTGCCATTCCCCACTCCTCTCCCCCCAGGTTCTCCCCCGACGAGCCCCGAAAAGGTGCCGACATCCTCGTCGAAGCCCTCGAGCGTCAGGGTGTCACCGACGTGTTCGCCTACCCTGGCGGCGCTTCTATGGAGATCCACCAGGCTCTCACGCGCTCCCCTATTATCCGTAACGTCCTCCCACGCCATGAGCAAGGCGGTGTCTTCGCTGCTGAGGGATACGCTCGCTCCTCTGGCAAACCTGGGGTCTGCATCGCCACCTCAGGTCCCGGGGCCACCAATCTTGTTAGCGGTCTTGCTGATGCGCTCCTCGACAGCGTCCCCATTGTGGCTATCACCGGCCAGGTCCCCCGCCGCATGATTGGGACGGACGCGTTCCAGGAAACTCCTATTGTTGAGGTAACTAGGTCGATAACCAAGCACAATTATCTGGTTCTTGATGTTGATGACATTCCTAGGATTGTAAGTGAAGCTTTCTTTTTAGCTACTTCTGGACGGCCTGGTCCGGTGCTAATTGATGTGCCTAAAGATCTTCAGCAACAGTTAGCTGTTCCTAATTGGAATACACCTATTAAATTGCCTGGTTACATGTCAAGGTTGCCTAAAGAGCCTAGTGAACTACATCTAGAGCAGATTGTGAGGTTAATTTTTGCGGCGAAGAAACCGGTGTTGTATGTTGGAGGTGGATGTTTGAATTCTAGCGAGGAGTTGAGGAAGTTTGTGAAGTTGACAGGGATCCCTGTGGCAAGTACTTTGATGGGTCTCGGGGCGTTCCCTGTTGGGGATGATTTGTCTTTGCAAATGCTTGGGATGCATGGAACTGTCTATGCTAATTATTCTGTGGATAGGAGTGATTTGTTGCTAGCTTTTGGGGTGAGATTTGATGACCGTGTGACTGGAAAGCTTGAGGCTTTTGCAAGCAGAGCTAAGATTGTTCATATTGATATTGATTCTGCTGAGATTGGGAAGAATAAGCAGCCTCATGTGTCTGTTTGTGCGGATGTCAAGTCGGCCTTACAAGGGATGAACAAGATTTTGGAGAGTAAAAGTGCTAAGAGTAAGCTAGATTTTAGGGCTTGGAGGGAGGAGTTGAATGAGCAAAAGGATAAGTATCCTTTGAGTTTTAAGACTTTTGGGGAGGCGATTCCTCCTCAATATGCTATACAAGTCCTTGATGAATTGACTGGTGGAAATGCCATTATAAGTACTGGAGTTGGGCAGCATCAGATGTGGGCTGCTCAATTTTATAAGTATAATAGGCCGCGCCAATGGTTGACGTCAGGGGGTTTAGGGGCTATGGGTTTTGGATTGCCTGCTGCTATTGGGGCTGCTGTTGCTAATCCTGGTGCAGTGGTTGTAGATATTGATGGCGATGGAAGCTTTATTATGAATGTCCAGGAGTTGGCAACTATACGTGTGGAGAATCTGCCTGTCAAGATATTGCTTTTGAATAATCAGCATTTGGGAATGGTAATGCAATGGGAGGATCGATTCTACAAGGCTAATAGAGCTCATACTTATTTGGGAGATCCTTCAAATGAATCTGAGATTTTTCCCAATATGTTGAAGTTTGCTGAAGCTTGCGGAATACCTGCTGGCCGAGTGACAAGGAAAGAGGATCTTAGAGCGGCAATTCAGAAAATGTTGGATACTCCTGGACCATACTTGTTGGATGTGATTGTGCCGCATCAAGAACACGTTCTGCCCATGATCCCAAGTGGTGGGGCTTTTAAAGATGTGATAACTGAGGGTGATGGAAGAACAAAGTATTGATCTTTCCTGGCACTTGCTTTGCATATGTTTTGTGAAACTCCTCGCTTAAAACTAAAGTGTGGCAGGTTTAGTTTATTAGCTAGTTCTTTTATGTTGCTAGTGGTTACTTGGACTACAATCATATGTATTTGCTATGTTTTTCTTAGTTTCGCTAATGTGATCAAGTTGATTGTGCTTGCGTACTGTACTTACCATTGGAATTGGATTGTTATGTTATGGACCGCCCTTAGATCCCTAATTCATGTCTATGGATTAAGGATTTATGACATGTGCGAGAATTTAAAAAAAAAAACAGTGCTTCACATATATTCCACTTCATAAATAATTTTTTATCATTTCTTTCTTTCTTTCTTTTCATTTTTTATAAATGAAATTTTTGTAGGTTCATTTTTATGAATAGTAAGTTTATTCAGTATAAATTATTAATTCATTATTAGTAAATTGTAAGTTCATTTTTTGTAAATTATAAGTTTATTTTTATAAACTGCAGGTTCATTTTGGTATAAACTTTAGAGTTATTATCAGTAAACTATAAGTTCATTTTTTGTGAATTGTAGGTTTATTTTTTATAAACTGTAAGTTTATTTTAAATAAATTATAGATTCATTATCAATAAATCGTAAGTTTATTTTTTGTAAACTATAAGTTTATTTTTTGTAAATTGTAAGCTTATTTTTTATAGTTGAATATTTTAATATTTTTAATTTTTTGTAATATTAAAATTGATAAACCTACTCTTTATATCATTTTTTTTTAAATAATAAATCTGTTTTTCTAAATAGATGAAATAATAATATCAATATAATCAAAAATAAAAAAAATATTTATAAAGTATAAATATGTATATTTAAAATATAAAATTATGTTAAAAAAATAAATAAAACAGTAATGTTTAAAGTAAAAAAATTGTTAAAAAAATAAAGTAACATTTTTTGTAAATTCGGAAGAATATTGTCATACGTGTTTTGAATTTTTTAACTATAAAACATTATGAATAGAGAATTATGAACTACAATACATCGTAAACATAGATCTATAATATAATTTATAATTGGAGTCTTGTAAGGGTTTTTTTTTTTTTTTTTGGCGGGGGGGCGTAATAACGTACTGCCCAAATTGGGCTGGATTTCTTGCCCATGCGAAGCACGAATGGTTATTTGATCATCGGATGGGTGCTTTAGAATTTCGCTGTAGAATTCCTTGGTTCATGTCATTTTTAGATACGTGCCTTGCCACCATCATCACTTAGTCACAGTTCGATGGAGGGTATGCATTGTGGTTTGAACGTTTTAAATGCGTTCAACATGGTTACCGTCTTATGTGGTTAGATGCAGTCTTCGTGTACATCTGTCTCTTCAGGATTCTATTTAAAATACTGCTATTTCCATCGGTTTAGATAATTTGGGCGGTTAGTTATTAAATTATGATGAAAATTTTATAATATCACATTATTTTTATTTAAATTAATTTTTACAATAT